>CM039129.1:39269111-39311013 GCA_022036555.1 Microstegium vimineum | reverse complement strand
AGCTCAACTATACCCACACAGGGGGCACCCCCTACTGACATGTCGTACTTCGGAACAAAGAAGAGAAACAAAAGAGCGTTTTCAAGCTTTCACCCCAAAGAAGAGAAGCTGAGACACAGTTTCGAAGGCACGCAGGCCAACAGCAAAAGAGAAGGTAGCTCTAGGTTGAAAGAAGACTGTGAACGCTCTTTTCAGACGCCATCAGAAGCCATCTGCTGGACGCTTCCTCCTTCGAATGGAACCAGCTGCTGATGCTCCTGAGGAAGAGGACTTGACCCTTGCTTGTGAAACTCCAGCGCAATCTTCTTGGTCACCTCCGCACCCTGAATGACTTGGTTCTTGAGCTCATCCTTCAGTAAACCTGCCCAATAGTTCAAGAAAGAGGATATCAAGCACACAATCTCGGTAGGAGATTTGATACTTTTTTTCTCAAAACAAACAGTATTCCTAGTGCGCCAAATGGCCCAAAACACGGCAGCAAGCCCAAAAGCGTGAACTTTAGGGGCCTGAGGTAAAATAGACTGAATCCAGATCCAGAAAGAATGAACATTAAAAGGTCTACAACCAACACCAAAAGAATGAGCCATGAGGCTCCAAATGTATTTGGCAGTGGGGCATTCAAAGAACAAATGATGAATGCTTTCATCAGAGTTACAGAAAACACAAGACTTGCTGCCCTTCCATTTTCGCTTTATAAGATTGTCTTTAGTCAGGATAGCATTTTGATCAATCAACCACATAAAGATTTTGATTTTCAAAGGGAGCTTGGCTTTCCATATCTTACTGTATTTGTTACCATACTCATATCTGCAGAGAAAATTATAAGTGGATTTCACAGAGAAACAGTTATTTTTTTCCCAATCCCATTTAGCAATATCTCTGTTTGGATTGGTATCATACTGGAAAACAATATCATGAAGTCTTCTGTAATGATCCTGCAAATCTTCATGTAGCCATCTTCTGAAGGAAAGCCTCCAATTTTTTCTTTTCATCTCATCAACCGACAAGGTCTGCTCATTATTAATGTCATAAAGCCTAGGGAACTTGTCTGCTAAGGAGACCTTCCCACACCACTTGTCATGCCAAAAACTGATAGACTTACCATCGCCAATGATCATAGATCTCCCTTTTAAGTAAATATGCTTGACTTTTAACATATCATTCCACATTGGAGAATTTTTGGGATTCTTAGAGAGAAACCCAATCATTCCTTTTTTCAAGTATTTTTTCTTAACGATCTTTTGCCAAATCCCATTTCCATTCTCAATCTTCCACCACCATTTACAGAGAAGGCTGATATTCATCCTTCCACCACCAAAAGTTTTTAATCCCAAGCCCCCCTTTAATCTTGGGTTTAGAAATCTTTCCCCATCTAACCAAATGATATTTTCTTTTCATACCACCTCCCTACCAAAAAAATCTTTTTCTAGCCACATCCATTTTTTCAATGACTGTTTCAGGCAGCCAAAACATTGACATAGCATAAATGGGGATACTGCTTAGGCAAGAGTTGATCAGAATCAACCTCCCTCCCAAACTTAAGGAGCTCCCTTTCCAACCATCTAATCTTTTCAGCAACTTCTCACTGATGGAAGCCAGTCAGCCACAAGGAGTCTTGAACCAGCCACTGGCATACCCAAATATTTGATAGGCCAAGTGCCAATGGCACAATTAAACATATTGGAGAACAAGAGGTTCTTCTCATCATCCTGGCTAACTGTAATTACTTCACTCTTAGAGAAATTTATTTTAAGGCCAGACATATCTTCATAAAGAAGTAACAACAATTTCATATGAGCAGCTTGCTCTTTATTATCTTGAATGCACAGAATTGTATCATCAGCATATTGCAAAACAGCTATCCCCTTATCAATATACTCAGGGATCAGGCCCTCAATCAGGTTGTTATCTTGAGCAATGTTTATCATTTTAGCCAAGGTATCAGCTGCAATGTTGAAGAGGAAAGGTGAAAGGGGATCACCCTGTCTCACCCCCCCCCCCCCATTTTGATTTAAAGTACCTACCCATGATATTATTGAGTTTAACACTAACAGTGCCAGAGCTCATCACCAGATTGATCCAGCTACACCATTTGGGCCCAAAGCCTCTTTGCTTCATACATTCAAATAAAAACTCCCAATTCAGTTTATCATAAGATTTTTCAAAATCAAGCTTAATGACCAAACCATCCTTCTTTTTAATCCTGATATCGTGTATAATCTCATGCAGGGAGAGAATACCATCCATGATATTTCTATTTTTGAGGAAGCCAGACTGGCTCTTATTTATGATGTTGCCCATAAATATTTTCCAATCTCAACATTAGAGCTTTGGTGAACAACTTGTAGACCACATTCAGTAAGCATATAGGTCTGAATTGTTTAATAGTGTTGGCCTCTTTAACTTTGGGAAGAAGAGTAATGATCCCATGATTGATTCTACCAATATCCAGATCCATTTGGTGAAAATCAAAAAAGAGTTTCAATAAATCCCCCTTTATAATCTCCCAGCAGGTTTGATAGAACTCCACAGGGAAGTGGTCAGGACCAGGAGCAGTGTTTTTCTCCATTGAAAAGACAACCTTCTTAATTTCCTCTTCAGAGAAACCTTTCTCCAATTCTTCATTATCTTGTTCACTAGCTTTTTCAGAGGGTTTCCAGCATTTAGGATCAATATGCAGACCAGAAATGTTAGAAGGACCAAACAAAACTTTATAAAAAAGGGTGGCATGCTCCACCAGATCCTCATCTTTATCAATCACTTGATTGTTATGAGTCAAGGAGAATATTGTATTCTTCCTTTTTTTTACCATTAGCCACCCTATGGAAGAAAGCGGTGTTACAATCTCCTTTCAGCAGCCAATTGACATTGGACCTTTTATGCCAGTAACTTTGTTCCTCTTCAAGCAGGTGTAAAAGTTCAGTCTGGATAACAGATTTCCTATCAAGTTCCTCAGCCGATAAACAAATATCTTCTTCAATCTTTTCCAGCCCTTCAAGCTCCTCTTTAAGGGATTTTTTATACTTTCTAGTATGGCCTTTAAGGCTTTGCCCCCATCCTTTTAGGAATTTTTTTACCCTATCCATTTTAATGCACCAAACATCCATAGCACTCTTGGCATGGACCTGTTTACACCAGATTTCTTGAATTTTATCTTTGAAGTCAACATGCTTCAACCAAGAATTCTCAAAACAGAAAGGTTTTGGGTTGCTTTGTTGACTGATCTCAGTCATCATAATCAGAGGATTATGATCAGACATGTATCTTGGAATTTTATTCACATTGCTCAAGGGGAATTCATTTTCCCAGGAATCAGAGATAAGAATTCTATCCAATTTTTCCAGAGTAGGGTTTTTTCTATTATTACTCCAGGTGTATTTCCCACTAGACAACTTGAGATCTCTCAAATCATAGGCATTAATAATATGGTTGAAGGTAGAGGAGAAATTGTTGTCAACAAACTTTTTGTTCTTATCAGAACTAAACCTCAAAATATTAAAGTCTCCAACAAGGAGAGGGTATTTGGCTTTAGAGCAGAGCCTAGAGAGCTCATCAAGGAAACTGTCCTTTAGCTCATCCTGGGCAGGCCCATAGACATTAGCTAAGGACCATTTTTTCTTAAGCATTTTGTCAAACACATTAGAGATGATCATAAACTCACCATATATCACATCTTCAACCTAAAATATCTCTTTTTTTATTCCACTAAGCATTCCACCTGATTTACCATTAGAGGGTAGCCAGGCCCAAATAAAATCTTTATTGTTATCAAGGGTTCTAAAGAACCGGTCAGTATACTTTCTCTTCATAGTTTCCTGAATACCTATGAACTCAGCCTTATAATCCCAAATCAGATCCTTGATGTAAGTGCTAAGACCTTTCTTAGCCACACCCCTGCGATTCCATAAAATACCTATCATTTGATCACTTTTTTGATAGTTTTTCTATCTCTGAGATTAAATCTAGAGCTAACCTTAGATTTAACTCTCTCCTCATCCTTCATAACATCAATAGGATGTTTTGAAGAGCTTTTATGCTTCTTTTTTAATTTCTTGGCTGACTTGTTTTTCTTCATACTTGACAGCCTATTGTATAGTTCTTCTTCACAGTCCTCAGACCCCCATTCAAGAAGAATGTTCTCCTCAGAGGGGAGGCAATCTTCACCCAACATAAGTTTCTGCTCCCCCACACCCTTAGCTTGTTCATTTAAATTCATTCTAGCATTTTCTAGGTCTTTTAGCAAATCAATTTTTTCAAAAGAAATGGATTTAGCTTGCACACCCATTTTGGTAGCTAAATTAAAGATATGATCACTATCAAGAACTGCAAAGGAGTTCTGGTTAAAGGAAAGAGTACCTTCCATCTCCTCCGCTTGAGGGCTTTTGTTCTTGACTTGATCACCCAAGTTCTGATTGTAGTTTACAGCTGCTCTAACCCTCTTGCTTTGTCTTATGTCTTTCAACTCAGCCCATCCTTCACTGACTTCCATTAAATCTTTGTCATTATTATTCTCCTTGCTCTTGTTCAGATTCTCCCAAGCATTGTGATCCTCATCATCAGTTTTTCAGTTTCATTGACTACATTACTGCCCTTTCCTTGATTCTTTTCTAACTCCATAAAATTTTCAGTACCATGCTCCATTTTTCCCTCTTGCTCCTCATCCTGACTCTCCTTGTTCTGTTTTTCTTCTTGGCTAGACAAATCAATTTCTGGCCCCCCTGACTATCTTTAATAGGACTCATAGAAGAAGCCCTGATTTCAATCTCACATTCATTGCCCTCCAGAATAGGATCTAGGGTCATATTCCCTGCCTTGTCAATAGAATAATTCAGCTGAAAGGTAGCTTGCTTCTTGCTCCCACAGATATCATTTTTAGCTTCAATGGTCACCAAAGGATCTTGCTTGTACTTCAAGAAATTTGATCCATATTCATTGATTATAACTTTTCCCAGCTCAATAGTATCAAATCTGCCAAACCGAAGTTTCTCAGACCCAGGGACTGCAAGATCTCCCATAAATGAACTATCTTCTTCATTGTCTTCTTCAGATTCCACAATTGGCTGAATTTGGTTCTTACAACCTTTGTCTGTGACCTGTTTCTCGGTTCCAGTATCAGCCTGGTTGCTAGGACCAGCCTCACTAGCTTTGCCATCAATTTTTCTCAGCTTCTTAGGACAAGGTAGCTCATCTTTACCCTGATCTCTCCCATTCCTTATCCATTTAGTTCCAGCTTGGTTAGTGAACCCTTCCTGAGGGACTTCTCTCTGAAAGATGAAGTCATAGAAATGAAAATCCAGCAAACCGTCAACAGAAGCAGGCACTTTGGACACATCTCTACAGCCAATCTTGACCCTAATATATTCATTTCTGTTCAGACTTTCCTTGTCCACTTCCAAAGGCAGCCCCACCTTTGAAGCTATCATGCATACATTTGCAAAGGACCTCTTCTCATTAGGGATGTTGAAGATCCTAAACCAAGCCATATCTAGTGGGCCTTTGGAACCAGAGTTAGGATTCCATTTCTCCACTTTGAAAGCCACATCTGGTAAGGATCTTGTTAGAATATTGTAACTGGATATTCTGAATAGATGGAAGGGGGGTGAACCCCAGGTTACATATAGGCGCAGGGTGCCAAACCCTAACCCTAATGGCCTTGCCCTACATGGGCCGGCCTGGGCTGAGGCCCACACACACATACTCCAACATCCCCCCGCAGTCACAACGGGGATGAACACACGATGAGACTGGAAAAGAACAAAGTCGGAAACGATGTCATCCCCCCGCAGTCGCAACCGTGTCGCGGACGTTGTGGCTGTAGCGAAGAAGTGGAGGATAGCCCTTTTTGTGCCGAAGTAGCCGAGGTCGAGGTCGTCGTGGTCGAAGCCAAGGTAGAAGTTGCCGAGTCGAGGTGGCAGCGAAGACGGTCGAAGACGTAGTCGCAACACCGAGCTGTCGTGGCCGCAGAACGGTGAGCCAAGCCATGCGGCGGCAGGGGCGCCAGGCAATGGCAACGCACCCGGATACCTCGAAGGCCGCGCTCAGAGCAGGGGTGGCGGAGAAGTCGAGGTCCGCGCTCAGATCAGGGGTGGCGGAGGGGAAGAAGTGGGGTGATGGCTTTCCTGCCCGCCCTCGTAGAAGTCCCGTGCTCAGAGCAGGGGTGGCGGGGAGGGGGGTGTTGTCCGCGGTAGACGGCGAAGGACGTGGACTCCGGACGGAGAGCTTGCTTGACGACGACCGGCAGCGGGTGGCGCGACCGCCTGGAAAGGCGGCGGCACCGGCGGTGAAGGCATACCATGACTGGCGCCGCTGTAGCCTGGAGGGCGCAGCGGCGGCCTCGTCCTCGGGGGTGTCGTTGAAGACGACGAACGGCAGGGCAACGCAATCCCGGTCTCGGACCAGGCAAAATAGAAAACCAGCAGCCGCAGCACCTTGCGGGGCAAGCTCGGGGTACACGTAGCAAGCCATCCACCTTATCTCTTCCCACCCTGTCCCTTCCCATCGATGGAGAGAGAGGGGCAGAGAGAAACAGAGGAGGAGGAGGAGGGCGCTGGTGTCCCAAGGAGCTCCTCCTGAGCAGCAGTGCAGGGCAGGCCACCTCCTCCCCGATGGCCGCATCCAGGCGCAGACGGCAGCAGCGGCGGCGGCGCTGGGGGGAGTGGGAGGGGGCCCGGCGGCGGCGGAGGAGGGGCGGGAGGAGACCCGGCGGCGGGTGGCGCGGATCGAGGGCCGGCGCAGCCCCAACGGGCAGCGGGTGGCGCGGATCGAGGGCCGGCGCGGCCTCAACCGACGGCAGGTGCGCGGATCGAGGGCGGCACGGTGGATTCGGCCGGTGCAGGCGCAGTGGAGGCCGCCGGCGACGGGGCCCTCGAAGGCGGCGGCGCCAAGCGCGGCCGGGACGGCGTGGGTAGAGGCGGACGAGCGCCTCCTCGAAGATGGTGGCGCCGGGCACAGCCGGGACGCCGCTGGTGGAGCTCGCACAGAGGAGGAGATGGCGCCGACGATGAAGGTGGGTAGGTGCACTGCTGCTGCTTTATTGACTCGACGACGATGAGGGGCGGCGGTTGAATAGCGCCGACGCCGAACCAGGGGCGCTGCCCCTGGCGGAGAAGTGGCTCTCCCCAGGGCGCGCTGGAGGCAGCGGAGAAGGGGTGGTGGCCGACGGCTAACCTAGTCTGATACCATGTTAGAATAATGTAACTGGATATTCCGAATAGATGGAAGGGGGGTGAACCCCAGGTTACATATAGGCGCAGGGTGCCAAACCCTAACCCTAATGGCCTTGCCCTACATGGGCCGGCCTGGGCTGAGGCCCACACACACATACTCCAACAGATCTCATCCTTATTTCAGTGAAGTAGGCCAAATCCTCAATAGTTTGAGAGTTTGGGAATCTCATTTGATACTTGCCTTCCCCAGTTTTCTTAGCAAACCATCTCCATGTTGAATTAGGGCCTGCTTTCATTCTGAATTCATTTTCAATTTGTCTAGCATCGGCCTGTCCAAAAGTGACAATGACCATGGCCGCATTTGACATGTTTTTAATCCCTTCCTAATTTTTTTCACTTTCCACCACATGAAACCCTTGGCCATAAGCAGAAAAGCCACAAAAAGGGGAGATGAAGTCCCATGGCATCTTTGTTTTGCAAACTCTAGCCACATGTCCCTCAGACTTGCATCTAGGACAAATTACTGGGTTCAAGCATGCAATATCCGCATGCCCCACTCTGCCACACCTTACACAGAATTGAACCCCCATGTTGTTCTCTTGCCCCTTGTTCTCTCCCACTTTCCCAGTCTGATTCTCCCCAACATATCCCTGGTTGTTATTGTTCACCGAGGTATCAGCATCAGCTTGCTCAACATTCTGAGCCCCAATTGGATCTTCCCTGAGATATCTCTGCATGTTCCCACCATCATTTCCTCTTCCTCCCCTTGACCTCTTCCTCGATTCACACCACGAGGCGCCCAACCTCTTGTGTTTTGCTGCTGCCCCCAAATCACCCTCCACCTCTCCTGTAGTCGTCGAAGCCTTGATTGCGGTTTGGTTGCTGGAAGCGGCGATCCATCTCTCTCTTAGACTGCACAGGAGACTGAAGAACTTGAGCAAAAGAACGGGTATCACCACCCAAAGTCGACCAACTAACAGATCTCGATCTCTCTTCGCCGAGGGAAGAGCAAATCCACGGTTTTGCAACTGGAGAATCAAATATCCGAACCCCCACTTCCCCACAGATCCCCACCTTTTCGCTATGCGCCCAGAGGTGCGCTAAACGAGCACTGAGATCCGCGTCGGGATGATCACATACCTCGTGCGGCAGTTTCCCCTTGCCCTCCTTCCTTCCTCCTCCGAAAGGTTCCTCTGATCTAGGGTTCGTCGACACCTTTGCCTCGCGCAGCGGGAAGAGAGGGGAAGAAGGTGATGGATGCAATTAATTGGCTTAGATCTTGTTTAAATGTAGTCTGATTTGCATCAATCCACATATCTTAGAGTAGATTGGAGAATTTGAACTAAACTTCACCACAATCCAGCCCAAAACATGTGAATTAAGATGAATATAATCAATAACCTTCAAACAAAACCTTAGTCTATCAAATGCATGGGTAGAATAAAAAGCGAGGGAAAATCTAGTTATGTCTTTGTCGGGATCCATATACCCAGTTGAAATTTGTAAATTCATTAATAAAATATTGTTTTAAGTAATGAAGTTGATATTAAAAACCTCGATACTCTCAATTAATATTCATCCATTAAAAGAAACACAGGGCCCATGCGTTATTTTACTTGTTTTTTTTTTTTGAAAATTAAGCATTTTATTCTTTTATAGGACTGTAGGAGGAAGCACCGAAGGTAAATTCTATTTTCTCATATTTAAACCGGTTCCTTTGGAGACTCATTCATATGTGTCTTCAAGAAATAGAATGTGCCTTATATGACTTGTGGGACGTGCATGCTTTCGGTCTATTTATGTAGTACTCCCTTCATTTCAAATTATAGTTCGTTTGACTTTTTTCAACACTAAATTTGATCACTCATCTTATTCAACTTTTTGTACAAAATATCATTTCTTTTGTTATGACTTGCTTATTTAATGAATGGTCTATAAAAATAACTTAAATTTGACTATGTTTACATAAATGTTTTGAATAAGGTGAGTTGTCAAATTTGGGGTAAAAAAAGTCACTATTAATACATTCTCTACGTATCTCTCTCACAAAGTTTTATGAATCTTGTGTCTAAGCTATCTATAAACTTAAAGTCCGTTTCTTGTTCCTTGTCTCTACTCCTCCATAGTTGCTCTTTAGCGAGTAGTGGCTAGGGATCACAAAAATAATTATTGTCCTTAGCAGTCCTATCCTATAGTGCTTTGGGTCTAAGTTTCCAAATAACGTGCCGCCAAAGTCTGAGTTTGGGGCCCACAGTGCACTGAAAGGAAGTCAATTGGGGTCGGTAGCAGTTTCGCACAAGTCAAGCCTTGCGTGCAAACATGTAGAAAATCCAGATGAAAAATGACTCAAATCCGTCTACGCGTTGATAACTGCACTTCAATTATAACGACGCCTTTAAAATGAAAGGCTAGAACCTAGATTTAGCACTCTGATGTCCCGTAGCAGCTACCAATCTCCAAACTGAGCACGTGAATTCCATAACAGATTTGTAAATTAGTCCAGCTATAGGATTTATAGCCACATCAGAGATCAAACTGTCTTCGTTTTGGCGTTAGATTTTCTTTTTTAAAACTAGCACATCTTTGTAGAGCTCAAAAAATTCCAGACTAAATGATAAAATGTTTGGAATGGAGGGAGCAAGTTTTTTCGACCCCGCACAGCTTGAGAAAAAAATAACATTTGAGTTCCATTTGTTTTTGTTTTTCTCTTGAATATTTAAAATACTATGTTAAAGATAAATTCAGCAACCATAGAGCAAAGAGAGTATTAAGACAAGAATCCGCACTGGCGTCAGAAATCAGCTTACAACACCAAAAGTAAGTCCGGAAGTCCTAACAAGCTTGGGTTCTCAACGGATGAACAGACTAGCAAACACAGAACATAACCCTTCTTCCCTAAGTCTGAATCAAGATCTTGCTCCTGATTAGTATCCATAGCTCGGAGGGTATGGTGCAGCACCATAGCTTCCACCGTTGTGAGGCGCTGGAGCTGGCGCGCCGGGAGGAGACCCATAGGATGCTCCACCGTAAGGTGGATACGAGCTGTAACCCGTGTCCACTGGTTGAGGGGGTGGAGCTGGTGGCCCCTGGGGCGAAGCTTCAGCCATGAAATTCTGCAAGAGGATATATATCACTGCTCAGTTAATGGAAAACATAAAGTACAATGGACAGAGAAAATGCCAACCAAATGAAAAGGTCATCTACGTTAAGTATCCCCAGCATGGTAACTCCCAACATTGGCGGCCAGTGACGTGATAGCAGATTAAGCCAGTGACGTGTAAAGATTATTGGCCTTGGAAAAATTACAACAAACATCTTTGCTGGTTAAAGTAACAAGATATGATGCCAGGTCTTTTCACAATTATATGTAACATCTGGTACATGTGGTCCTATTCATGCGATAGTTGTGTATCCCCCACGCATCCTACCAATCCAGGAAGCATCCAACTAGAGGCAGAGTATACTTGGTTGGAGAGGTGACATTGAATTAGTGAAGTGCAACAATATCAGAAGGTCGGAAATGGATTGTAGAAATATCATGTGCTAAACAAATTGCTGATGCAGTTTAATAAGACGAGGAAGAGTACCTTGATTAGCTGTTGAGCAGTTTGTACTTGCGAAGCACTTCCTGTTATCTCCACTGTCATCTCTCCAGGAGCACCTTCTTGAATACTTATAGTTGCTCCACTATGCCTGCGGATGTAGCTGATACTGGCACCAGCTGACCCTATCACAGCATCAGCATACGAAAGAGGAACTTGCATGCTGTGTGTCAGCTGTCATATAAAATCACAAAAAAAAAAGTTTAAGTACAACTGATCATGAGATAGGCATGCAAATAACTCATCATATTACTAACAGTCAAATGTGTATAAACTAACCTGGGAAGACCCATGTGCTTGGTTTTGATTCCCCGAGGGAGCACTCGAAGGTGCATCACGTCCATATGAAGAAATTCCATAGTGCGGTTGCTTTTCTACAGGGTGCACATCAGGAGGATAATAGCTCTCTTGTGACCGTGGAGGCATGTACTGTGGGTGTGGGTTCCCAACATAACCTGGGCCACCAGGAGGATGGTTTGGTGGTGGTGGATGACCCCAGGGTGAAGGCGGAGGGGGACCCCATGGCTGTGGAGGCGGCATAGGTTGCTCTCTGTGCACATTGTGCGCTTTCATCTGTCAAGGAAAGTTATGTTTTATGATTACCAAATACTTCATTTAAGTAACCAATATGCTGCATAGTAGAATACAACTTGCCTGTGTTTCAAACAAAGGGAGGACACTGCGGTCAACAAGAAATTTTCTTAAATGACTTGCAATAAGTTCCACGGCTTTGTGAGCATCAAGAGGTTCACCCTGTATCTCCACAACTCTGTCATCATTTAATGCAACAGGTGGAACATTCTCTGTGATGGAAAAATAGTATATTAGTGAAATGACTGGTGTACCAAGCAAATATATGCAATATGCAATGTGGGGCTTCCAGTAAAATTACTTGCAGAAATAAGGGTAGAAAATACAAATAATCAAACATGATCCAGAAAGAATACTAAAAAATAAAAAAAATAAAAGATCAGATAACCTATAAAGCAAAGGGGAGCAGCAAATGCTACACCTTTGGATGTGGTTAACTAATCATACTCCACATAACATCTATCAGTTCAGAAGAGTGGAATTCTAGGGCTGATTCCTGTCACAGATACACATGCATGCACAAATGTAACAGATAAACTAAATCGATGTGGTTAACTAATCATACTCCACATAACATCTATCAGTTCAGAAGAGTGGAATTCTAGGGCTGATTCCTGTCACAGATACACATGCATGCACAAATGTAACAGATAAACTAAATCGATGTGGTTAACTAATCATACTCCACATAACATCTCTCAGTTCAGAAGAGTGGAATTCTAGGGCTCATTCCTGTCACAGATACACATGCATGCACAAATGTATCAGATAAACTAAATCGGTCAATCTTGTCAAGTCCACCTAGCAAAGATCATCAAAACATCAATATCTAGTAACTAAGTGCATGTGCGAAAATATATTTCATGTGAAAGCAGACAGTACTCCTAGAACAAATAACCCACACACATTTGTCATCTACGGATTGATCCTTGGCTGTCAAAAAGATTTGCAAGAACTATAGAAATCCGTATTATCAGCAGGACTGCCAGGATATGAGATCATAAAGCATTGCCATAACAAAATCAAAGTAGGAGAAAATGTAAAACCTTACCAACAATTCGGAGAACACACTTTGAAGCATCCTGTATTGATTTAATAGTTGCTCCTTGCTTCCCAATCAGGCTGCCAGCTTGGGAAGCTGGGACCAGTAGCCTTGTCGGCCCAGCAGTGACAGCAGCTCGTTGAGGCTGATCAGTATCACCGCCTAAACCATCTGTTATCCTTTTATGAACTCTAAGCAACCCATCAACAGCTGGAGGTAGCACTTCGTCTGGTTCATCTTTTGCTGAAATCATTACCTTTGAACAGGAAAGCAGTATCAAGATATCAGCAAGTAGGAACAAAAGTATGTTATTGGGCAGAGAAAGATAGTTAACACCAACATGCACAAAGACTCATGAAAGGGTAATGGTTATATTTATACACATTTAGCTGGGTTTCAACTACAATTTCTCCGAAAAAGTACATATTTGCATGCAGTCACTCACCAAGATAACTAAGGCAACACCCCTGCTGCCCCAGTTAAAGCAACAGACATGTTCTTAAATGCATCAATAGTTTACCTTAGCCATTGTAAATGTATCAAGATTGTTGTTTCTGGATATGTATAATGGAATTTCGGATATAGGCCATCTGAATGTTTATTTTATCATATGTGCTTATTAACCCCAAAAGGAAAAAACAATAGAAGTATAGAACTATTTTTAAAGTCAGTGTAACGTATTGTTTGATGCATTAACAAACAATAACGTTAGGTACTTAGGTTACAACATTGGTTCAGCAAAACCAATTCCCCAAAAACATAAGAGGAAGCATTGAGTTGAGAACTATATATATTCATATTCTTTGTTTGCAGTTCTCGATTCTTTATAAAAATATATCAGCATTATTTAGGAAATGATTCGGACTCAAAAATTAAGGTTCTGTACAATATTTTACTCTTCCATTGTTAATTAACTGATGCCTTTTTGTCCAAAAAGTCAAACAGGTCATGGAATTACCCGACAATATATGCAGCTTCTTCACAGGGATCTTCATCCAATATTCAAAAGACTTAAGTCATATGTGAAGCAGAGGAGCACAAGACTGTACTTTGGTAACCATGATTGTACATGGTAACCATGATTGTACGTCTATTTTGGAATTTGGATACACAAACAACTCAACTTGAGGCCTTAGACATCAGTAAGAACCTGCAAAGATTAGTTTGTTATTTTTGACAAGACTATTATTTTCTGTGCTTCAAAGCCATTTTTCTAGTTAGTTTGAGTTCCTTTATTTGTGCACTAACTTTTAGGGTTAGCATCAAGAATCTGTGTTAACAAGCCTCATAATGTACAGTTAACTAAGGAACCATGTCATAGTATTTTTTTTTAGTTCGCATTAAGACAAATAACTGCTGAGTTGGTCAAAATCAGTATATCATTTGATAACTGATTGGATCTTCTTTCTTAATTATGTATATTAATGTATGCAATCATAACTATTTGATCCATGTGGACATCAAACAATATTGATAATTCACTAGCATACATATTATAATTTTTAGAATGATGTAGATAATTTGGCAAAGCTACTATTTCCATCTGATAGTCAATTGTGGAGTCATACTTCTTACAGAAGAGAGATTCTTTTCCCTTTCATTTGGTTACATCCAACAGTTTTGTGTTCATTGTATAAAAATCCAAATTTATGCATAATTTCCACTGCAAACTTTAAAACAGAATTCACTTGTTATCTTAATAAAATCTATGTTCATTTTTTTTCTAAACAATTTACTCCGAGCACATAGACATTGGCAGGTACCCATTGTTACTAGTATACAACTTTCAGTGTGGTAACTTAGATGATCAAATATCATCTTGATATAAAATTGCACTGAAGTTAATATGACAACAGGAGTCTAACTTTCAGGAGCACTATATGCACCTGATCGCTAAGCTACACTATTTGAACTTATAAAAAAAAATTAGAAGAGCATTCATTTTAGAAAGGAGGCAATAATCTGCCAGCTGCAGATGTATGTCAAATTACATTGTACAATACAAAACTTCAATAACTAGTTCCTATTCATTTCGACAACTTCCAGCAGGTTTTCCAGATTCAAAAAGGCTTTCACGACTAGATAACAGTTTACATTGTTAAAGTCAACTCAAGAACTTCCAGATAATACACAATAACGACTAAACTATTGCAGACCATGTTCACAAAGCATCAATTGATAGAATGCATAGTATCAGTTGCCAGGGAAATAAAGTAGAAATTTATATGCCTGGAAATGTTTCCTAGCTGATTCAATCTACAAGACATCTAAAAAGAAATTAATCACCAATATGCTACAAACTATATGCATGTCTAATCTAGGTCTCTTAAAGTATCATTATAGCATACTTATAGGTGTACGCAACAAGTGAAAATGATCTTCGCACATGAACGCTAACATGCCTAGAGGGCTATTACTGGACATACTGACTGAGAAATCATTTGTAACAGCAATGCAACCAGTTAAAAGAAGAGAGTGAAAAACTTACAGCTCTTTCTGGCACAGCTGGTGGTCCATCAAGAACCTTGATGCGAGCTCTTGATTCCTCACACATTTTCTTGATGAAATCCCCTTTGCGCCCAATGACAGCACCCACCTTTGTGGTAGGAACCAGTATACGGAACACACACTCTCCAGGCCACCCAGGCCATTTCTTGTCATCAGGAACTGTAGCATCCTGCTGCTTCACCCCAGCTTCCTCGCCGTGCTCTGTGGGGATAGCTTGGTCCTCCTTGTTCTGACCTCCCACATCTTCATTGTTCATGTCTGCATCCTCTTGGTTACCCAACTCGTCTTGCATCGGGTCCTTGGATTCCTCATCATCGAGGTTTTCCGGTTCTTCCTTGAGTTGCACATCAGCATAAGTATTGGCTTCTTCCTCATTGCCAAAGGTACTAGGACTTCCAGTGAGGTTGTTCTCCACAGGGTCATCAACAGGTCCATCCATATTTTCTGGAAACAAACAAGCAACCAAAGCTTAAGTTAATTACAAAGATGCATAGTACATATGATATGAGCTCTGCAGAAGCCGAAAGAGGTGGAGAAAAAGCTAAGGCAGCACAGGCACCGCACAAAACCAGCTCAACTAATAGCCACACAATTGTAGTACCCAAAAAACTGATAGAGCTCGTCGCCCGCACACCACAAAACACATTCCCCCGTAGATCCACCTACCCCAATCACGGAACAGCACAAACCCGAACGGACTCGGCAACTAGAAGACGGGAAAGAGCACAGACAGTAAACCCTAATCAGCAGCAGAGCAGTGAGATGACACCACAAGACCCCAAACGGGCGCGGCGCTCACAAATCGATCCAAACGCCCAGACGCAGTCGCGTCCATCAAGCAGGCCAGACTACGCGCACGAACGCGCGCACTCAAACCCTAGGCGCCCGCCTCGGGGCTCTTCGCCGCTCGCTGGGGCTGCCGCGCGAGCATGCGACCGCGTACGGATGAGAAGGGGATGTTAGGAGGAGTGGGCGCGAACCTTGTGACTAGGGGGAGGACTCGCCGGAGACGATGTCCGGCCGCCGCCACCACCCGCCGCCGGGATGAGGAGGGGAGGGTTTTGAGACGGGAGAGCACGGGACTTGTCCGGATACGCTTGCGCTCGTGCGGATCCGTTTTGATTTTAAGCTGGCCGCGGCCTCGCGTTTGTTTACTTGTCCTGCCCGTTCGCGCGGACTATGGGCCGAGATTACTTGGGCTCTTCTTAGTTGTTTCTCTCGACAGGCCGCTACTGGGCCAAACGCTACGGACCCGGATCCTGGGAGGGCCGAAGGATCATCTGCTCCATCAGAGATTCCTCGTGCACGCGCAGGCGATCATCCGCAGAGAATCCGGGCTGGGCCGCGCCGCAGGGCAGCCCCACTCGTGAATTTCTTTTTTTATTAAAAGAAAAGAAAAGAAAAATAAAATACGTGATCGTGAGAAAGCAGCCATCGCCGCCGTGTCGTCTTCCTCGTCAGCACGCAGCAGTCAGGTCACCACCAGTCCACCACCAACAGCAACAGCTGGAGTGCCGTCGCGTCGTCTCCCACTCTCACCTCCGACCTCCCCGCCCGCCGTTCAAATCTCCCTGTAGCCCCCCGGCCGAAGTAGGCAAGTAGCCCCTGTCATCGAATCCAGCAGAGCACCCAGCCCAGCCGAGAAACGAAGCATGCCGTCGAAGCCGAACGCCGCCTCGCGCCTCGTCCTCCTGGCGTTCCTCCTCGGCATCAGCGCCGCCGCGGGCCACAATGACGCGGCGGCGCGGCGGACGTTGGAGCAGTTCGCCGGCTTCCCGGCCTCCGACGACGGCGAGGGCCCTTCCAGCGACTTCTGCGTCGACTCAGAGGGCCTCCAGCGTCAGGTGCGCACCGGGGCACCGCACCCTTTGCGTTGCGGCGCTGTATTGCTGTGCAGGCTATGGGCCTATGGCCGTGAAGTGAGGTGTTGGTTTCCAACGGCGTGTGTTTGCTTTCGCAGATTGATGAGCTGGCCTCGTTCTCCGACTCGCCCGCGCCGTCCGTGACCCGCGTTCTGTACACCGACAAGGATGTGCAGGCTCGAAGGTAACCCAGTTGAGATTATCCGTTGTCGTGAGAGCAAGCGAGTGAACGAAAGAACGACTCGGCATTAATTAGTATCTGAAAGGTGTGCTTGTCGTCGATTTTAGCAGTAGAACTTGCTACGCTTGAGAGACCTTTGATGTACACAGCAATGGTCGATCGACTTTAGTTTGCATTACTGTGGGTTCAGATAGTTGTTAGTCTAACAATGTGGACATCCCATTTCTCTAGTCATTTATAGCAGCAATTATAACACACATCCATGCCCCCCTTAGCTGATTGTTGGCTTGTGCTTCTAACGATGTCTAGGTATATAAAAGGGATAATGAATCAACTTGGCCTTGCTGTTCGGGAAGATGCTGTTGGTAACATATTTGGCCGCTGGTGAGTTGGTCTTTGACAGACCTCGGATTCTCTACTCTTGGTTCATTTCTCTGGATTTAGGAAGCATGCAAGGATTCTGCTGTAATAGTATATATCTAGCTGAGATATCTCTTGATTTTGTTAAATTTGCTATGTACTGGAATTATCATGCCCATTGAACATTGCAACCTTTTCTACAGGGAGGGTTCTGAGCCTGGACTAGGGGCAGTTGCAACTGGATCTCATGTTGATGCCATTCCATTCTCAGGCAAATTTGACGGTGTTGTTGGAGTTCTGGGTGCTCTTGAGGCAATTCGTTTGCTGAAAAGGTAACATTTCTGCCTAATAAAAGTATTAAATCTGAAAGGATGATTCTTTGGCTTGTATTTTTTACTGTTGTAACGTTTTCCATATGTAATGTCGGGTTTTTTCCTCTCTTATTCTTGCTTGAGTGTTTGTTCTTTGTTGACCATCATACATCTTATATACAATCACATTTTAGGTTTACGTGATTGAAATCAGCTGAACCGTCCTTAATCAGCTATATAGGGTTGTTAATTTGATCAAACTACTGAGCGGCCTATTGACTAGTTCTTTCTTGTAACTGTCTGAAGATCCACGTTTGTCTGTTGTGGGATGCAACCAAGTATTGTGAAGCATACATTTGATACTTACAAAATGGCAAAAGAAAAGTTGTGTGCTTCATCTCATTCTCACATACATTACAATGTGCTTTAGACTTGAAATATTTATTAGTTCAAAGCATAATCAGAAACCTGTGAACTAACTTGTTATTGAACGTTGGCGGCATTACACCACTCCGAATTTTAACAGAAGAGTTGACCAATGTCAGGCTACATAAATATTAGACAATGTACTAATTTACTTTGAATCCTTGTAGACTCAGTACATAGTTACCTGATCAATATAATCAGCCAAGATTTTTCTGTTTGATAAAAGAAAAAGTAGATCTAGCTGTATTATTTACTTGGCACAACCTTACATGTTCGGCCTATGCTGTCACACATTTTGAGGTCATGATATGGGCTATATAAATATTGGACTTAACTTTGTTTTCATCTTGACACAAACCTACCTGTTTGGCCTGCATGTGTCATACAGGTCCGCTTTCCTTCCAAAAAGGTCTTTGGAGGTTATCATGTTTACATCAGAGGAGCCTACACGATTTGGAATTAGCTGCTTGGGAAGGTGGACCATTAAGCAATAAGATTAGTTCCACTTGAGCTAATGGCTGCATTGCTCTAATTTGTTGTTTCTCATATTTTTATCCTTTGAAAATATGCAGCCGCTTAATGGCCGGGATTGAAGAACTAGCTCAATCCCTCAGAAATGTAGTTGACAATCAGAATGTGTCATTTTCGGATGCTGCAGGATCTGCTGGCTATAAGTTGCATCTAGAGGACCTGCATAGCGTATTTTTAAAGAAAGACAGCTACTCTGCTTTTATAGAACTGCACATTGAGCAGGGTCCCATCTTGGAAAAGGAAGGTAGATTCCCAGTAAATTAACATGTTTGCAGTTTCAAATTGATAGTATACAAGTCTTCTCTTACAATAGGTATCCCTATTGGCATTGTTACTGCTATTGCTGCTCCTGCAAGTCTTAAGGTGGACTTTGAAGGGAATGGGGGTCATGCTGGAGCAGTGCTTATGCCTGCAAGGTTAGCTTGTTCATTCATTTTATTACAATTCACTTTCTTGTGAAGGATTTCCACATATATGTATGTAAAAGGAGTGTTCTACAGAAATGATGCTGGACTGGCAGCAGCTGAATTAGCATTAGCAGTCGAGAAACACGTCCTGGAATCAGGATCAATTGATACTGTTGGCACTGTTGGTATGTTTTATAAACCGTATTTAGCTTTTTACATCAAATATACCATTCCCTCATGCTTGTGACATCATAATATCATGTAATATATTTGGACTAAATATGTACTCCCTCCGTCTCAAATTATAAGACGTTCCAAGAATCTTGGAGAGTCAAAGCATCTCAAGTTTGACCAATAATTATAGAGAAAACTATAAAGATTTATGATATTAAATAGACATGTTATGAAAATATAATTGATAACGAATCTAATAATACTTAGTTGACATCATAAATGTTATTATATTGGCATATAACTTTGGTCAAAGTTAAGATAGTTTGACTCTCCAAGATTCTTGGAACGTCTTATAATTTGGAACGGAGGGAGTATTTTCCCGCACATTGTTTTCCACATGAAGTGTGTGGTTCTCCTACTGCACTTTAATCTGCACCCATCCTTGTTGGATTATACCTTTCTCCATGCCAAAGAAAATTTATCATATTTAAACAAGTCAGACATGCAACTTAGGTATTCTGTTCTTTAACTAGTGAAGATGAAGAATTGAAGAGTCTGTTAAGCATGATTTTTTAAAAAAAATCTAATGTTTTATTTTATCCCATTGTAGGCTAGATACTCAATTATATAACTTGAGTCCTATTTCAATTTTTAAAGTATATTTATGGAGCTAATGATTAACCATCATATGAAGATGAATTCTTTCAAAACAAAAAGAAAAGTTGAACATTTGAAAGCAGACTGATATTGTAACCTCAAATTAATTTGACTAAACTATTCTTCTTCAGGTATTCTGCAGTTACATCCTGGAGCAATCAATAGCATCCCAAGCAAATCACACCTAGAAATTGGTATGAGCCTACTTACTTTCGAACAAAATATGATTGTTCTCAGGAAAAAAAATGTGATGATTTTTCCAACTAATAAAGTCATGGTATCCTTAATGCAGATGTAAGAGATATTGATGAGAAGAGAAGGAATGATGTCATTGAGAAGATTCGTCTGTCTGCAACACTGATTTCAAAGAACCGTGGAGTAGAGCTTTCAGAATTTAAGATCATCAACCAGGACCCACCTGCTCTATCTGACAAATCAGTCGTTAACGCAATGGAATTTGCTGCAAAACAGCTGAACCTGGAGTACAAAAAGATGATTAGCAGAGCCTACCACGATTCACTCTTCATGGCCAGGTGAATTACTGGCCCCAACTCTGATGTTTAACATTGCCTAACTACTCTTGTTCACTTCAAACTAGAACATAATGTTAAGAGATTGAGGTTCCTCAATGTAGACCAGTCAAACAGATTAACTCTGAGGATGAGGTCACAGGCAAACAGATTGAGATTCCTCAATTTAGACCAGCTTAATGTTAAGAGAATAGGTTGTTAGTGTTGAGATGGCAAGGAGTTGCCATCTTTCTTTCTTTTCTTTTTTTTTTTTTTTTGCAATCTAGATTACATATCTTTCTGACTTGCATCATTATACTAGCAATTAATCAATTTTGTCTAATTATGTTTTTGGTCTGCAGAGTATCACCAATGGGTATGATCTTCA
Organism: Microstegium vimineum; assembly: GCA_022036555.1. Lineage (NCBI taxonomy): Eukaryota > Viridiplantae > Streptophyta > Magnoliopsida > Poales > Poaceae > Microstegium > Microstegium vimineum. The sequence goes on along the minus strand of CM039129.1, from coordinate 39,290,298 downwards.
TTCCCTGCTATAAAGGTTTGTACTCCATCTTATATTCAATCACTCAAAATGGTGGCATACATACCCTATCATAACTGAAGGCGTTAAAATAAAAATATATCCTAGTAATACTGTGATTCTTTAGGTGATGTAGAAGTAAACAACATTTCAATGTTACCAAAGCAACCACTTGCTTCCGACCCTTTCAGGTTACAGCCACAAGCCGGAGGAGTATGCATCACCCGAGGACATGGCGAATGGGGTAAAGGTTCTAGCCTTGACAATGGCTAAGCTGTCGCTGGAGTGACTTGTGAGTGTTTGGAGGAATCTAAGTCGGGCCAAAACAAACACCTGTGTTATTTCCAACAATAAGCTACACAGCATTGGCATCATCTTCCCTGCACCAGGCATGCATATAAACCTTCATACATCAGGGTTTAGGAATAAAGTTGTCATCTGGATGATCTGGAAAAACACTCCTGTTTCCGCGAGGCAACGCGATCTGGATGCCTTCATCGTAGTGTGCTTTATAGGTGAACAGTTCACTGGAGATGTACTCAAACTCAAAGATGTAAGGAGCATTGTATATGAATCTGATTCATCCAATATGAGATGGCAGTTATCTTGTGATTTTCGGTGATTTGCCAGGACTGGCAAGATAGTTTTTTTAAATTAAAAAGGGATCTCAAGATAATTTGATAGATCAACAAGCACTACTTCATCATCACTAGTACATAAACCGTCTTTGGCTGATTTCCAAAAACGGCTTTAGCCCCGGTGGAAATTGCGTCCGGGCTAAAGGAACCTTTAGCGGGGCACTTTTAGTCCCGGTTGGTCACACCAACCGGGGCTAAAGGTGGACCTTTAGCCGCGGTTGGTATTACCAACCGGGGTTAGACTTTTAGCTCTGGTTTAAGGCACAAATCAAGGGTAATTCGGGGCCTTTAGTCCCGGTTGTTTCTATGGACCGGGACTAAAGGTCCCCCCTATTTGAACTCTCTTCCTCTCCCTGCCCGAGCCTGAGAGCTCATTTCTTCCCCTCTCTGTTCTTGCTCTTGTTCTTGGTATTCTTCATTGTTCTTCATTGTTCTTCATCTCCTCTTCGGCCATTGCTTCATTTGATCACTTTTACGCCTCCAACGACTCGTTGAAAGGTTACTATCTTCAACCTCTCATGTTTTAGTGGCAACATATATTGTTTCTTATTCTAGATGTGATTTTTCTTTATAATTTTCTCTTTTTTGCCATTTTAAGTTTCATTCACTTGACATTGTTTGAATATTTTGAACAACACAACTAAAATTAGTATTCTAAGTATACACCTTTCATTTCTAGGGTATTATATGTTCCACATTTCAAGATTAGTTTAGCTTAGTTTGAGAAATATATAGATTCTTATTCGGATATTATTAAATGATGAATTTATGGTGGATTGTTCTTGATTTATATATGTGCCACTTGAGCTCAAAATAATTATATATTTAGATGAAGAAGGTAGTTACCTAGAATACTTTAGTTGTATACATGGTAAATTTTAGTTGTTTTATTTTCTTTGTTTAGAATATAAGGAATTTATAATATCTAGTTTGAAAAATAAGTATAGAGAGTAGATGACAACTGCTTCGGGACACTCGGCCTCTGATCGGGTTCCAAAGCGACTAAGGCCAGACCTCCCTCTCATTACCTGTGGCAAGTGTATGCAGAAGACTGTGAAAGAGTACCGAGTGGGGAAGCTGGGTCCCAACAACGGTCGGATCTTCTATAAGTGTCCAGATCACAATGTAAGTTATATATTTTGTCATATTTGATGGTTATGGTTAATTTTTACCTATATTTCCTGATGATTTTGATTAAAGTGTTGATTTTTTATTTCTATTTCCAGTGGGATGGCACTGGATGTCGCGGCTGGTACTGGGAGGAAGAGTATGTTACACACGTCGCGAAGGCTACGAAGGCTGATGAGGCAGTGAGCCAGCTCAAGAAGTTTGTCGATGCTGAGCAGAAGAATAATGATTTGTCTGCTTTAGTTGGGATTGGTCGGGAGATCATTATGCTACTAAAGTGCATTTTAGGTTTTCTGTGTATAGTGCTAATGGTCTTAGCATACGCTATGTCGAGGCTTTCATAGAGCATACATTAGTATTTGTATGAATCGGAAATGACACATGATGGTGTTCCATCTCGATCATGTTATTTTAATGCAAACGACCTTTCGTTCGGTATTTCGGTATTTTATAATTTTATTTTTTGACCAAAATGAGAAATTTAATTATGTTTTGGGTCATATAATGCAGACGATGACACACGATTGGATGTACAATGTTGATCGCCACTCGAAAGAGTTCTTTGATGGCGTGCATGGTTTCTTAAGAACGGCTGAGGCAAACAAGCGGAATGGTAATTTCATGTGTTGTCTATGCACCTTGTGCAAAGAATTTGAAGGAATATTCTAGCTCAAGGACTGTTCACTCACACTTGTTGAAGTCGGGTTTCATGTCAAACTATATTTGTTGGACCAAGCATGGAGAAACCGAAATTATGATGGAAGAAGACGAAGAAGAACAATTGGACCCTGACGATATTATTGCTCAATATGGTGACTTCAATGATACTGCAATGGATGAAGCAGAAGAAGAAGAGGCAGGGGCAGAGGACACACTACTCTCTGAAGATGATGGTCTTGGTGAAGTCATTCGTGATGCACAAAGAGATTGTGAAAGTGAAAAAGAGAAAGCTAAGTTTGACCGCATGCTAGAGGATCACAAGAAACTACTATACCCGAGCGCCGAAGATTGACAAAATAAGTTGGGTACAACACTGGAGTTGCTACAATAGAAGACAAAAAATGGCATATCCGACAAGGCATTTGGGCAATTACTCAAGATTAATAAAAAGATGCTTTCGAAGTCTAACGAATTGCCTGCCACTACGTACGAAGCAAAACAGGTCGTGTGCCCTCTAGGATTAGAAATCCTGAAGATACATGCATGTCCTAACAACTGCATCCTGTACCGTGGCAATGACTACGAGAATTTGGATGAATGCCCTGTATGTAAAGCGTCGCGGTATAAGATCAAGCGAGATGACCCTAGCGATGTTGAGGGCGAAGAGCATCCTAGGAAGAAAATCCCTGCCAAAGTTATGTGGTATGCTCCTATAATACCCCGCCTGAAACGTCTGTTCAGAAACAAGGACCATGCAAAGTTGTTGCGATGGCACAAAGAAGACCGTAAGACAGACAACATGTTGAGACACTCTGTTGATGGGTCCCAGTGGAGAGCAATTGACAGAGAATTCCCGGAGTTTGCAGAAGACGCAAGAAACTTAAGATTCGGTTTGAGCACGGATGGTATGAATCCTTTTAGTGAGCAGAGCAGTAGTCATAGCACTTGGCCTGTTACTCTATGTATCTACAACCTTCCACCATGGTTATGCATGAAGCGGAAGTTCATTATGATGTCGTTGCTGATCCAAGGCCCGAAGCAACCTGGCAACGACATCAATGTCTTCCTGAGGCTCTTAGTTGAGGAACTTCTGCTTTTATGGAGCAAACCAGGTATACATGTGTGGGATGAGTACAAACAGGAACACTTCGACCTGCGAGCATTGTTGTACGTAACAATCAATGATTGGTCTGCCCTAAATAATCTTTCAGGACAGACAAACAAGGGATATAATGCATGCACACATTGTTTTGATGACCTTGACTGTGTATATCTGAAAAAATGTCGAAAGGTCGTGTACCTTGGGCATCATCGTTTTCTTCCTAAGAATCACCAAGCCAGAAAAAAAGGAAAGCATTGTAAAGAAGAAGTGAAACGAACCAAGCCTAACAACCAAAGTGGAGAGGAGGTACTTGATATGGTCAAGGTTGTGCAAGTAGTCTTTGGAAAGGGAGAAGGGGCCGTACCAGTTCCAAAAGATGCTAATGGACGCGCACCCATGTGGAAGAAGAAGTCCATATTTTGGGAGCTACCCTATTGGCATGTCCTAGAGGTCCGTTGTCACACCCAATTTTAAGAATAAAATTGAATGCGAATAACTCATGTGTGCCCAGAGATCAATCACACACATAAGCCGACAAATCTTTAAATAGTACCATCACTGAGTGCTTATTACATAACGAATAATATTCTTAAACATAACAGCGGAAATAAAGATAACTCTCGCGACGAAGCTCCACTTCACAGGGAACGCCGACTGGTTGACCACTAGCCTAGTACTCCTCATGGTAGTCTTCACAGCCATCAGGTGAAGATGATAAAGCAAGGGTGAGCACTTAAAGTACTCAGCAAGAGTAACACAGGGTTATGAAGCTCAAAAGGCTGACACTGTCTGTACTGCGGTTGCTTTTAGCTTGGTCAAGTTTTACCAACACTTAGCTTTAGTTATGCATAACCCAATTAATAACCACATGATAAGATTAGTAATCAACATTAACAATTAAACAACATGATCATCTACAATGTGAGTTTTTCAGGCTGCTCGTGACCGTGAGCACGGCTATCATGATATATTTACACTCTGCAGAGGTTATACACTTTACCCACAAGCCGTGTAGCCCATATGCCCGGGTTTATAACTCCCATAACACTGCCAAGGCGAGCGGGCAGGGAACACTATGAAGTCTTTCAAAAGCCCTTTCTAACATGTAGCGGACCCTACGGACCCAATGCAAAGGGGTATATGGGACACCCCGATGGTACCACCCGCAGCGGTCCCCATACAAGCTATACCCCATAACCAGCTCGACAAAGGTGTCTTTCACGAACCACAAGCATGCTAGTCCAAACTTCATACTTAACTAAAGCCAGAGCCATTATAGCACTCATGGTTGCATTTAAATCCCAGCTTTTGCCCTACAGTAGGGTCTTATTCCATGTTGCTACAAAAGCCAATTTTATCTCATTGTTTCATATATCATTAACCAATATTCGATTCAATACTCATCATGTAAAGCATAGCAAAGCTACCCTTATGCATGAAAACCCAGGGTGACAAGGTACAAGGTAACAAGCTATGGTATAGATCTAAATAGGAATCAATTGAGACACATGCAATCATGATTAGGTGAATTAAAGTGAATAGGTAACAAGGATGATCCCATGTTAAACTTGCCTTGATCACAAAGCTCCTGGTGGTCCTGATCTGCTGTTATGAACTCTTGCTCACCGAAGATCTCACCGGCTGTACTCGGTCAACATCACCACGCAATCATCCGAACAATCATACACGAAGCAATAAAGATTTAATTAGAACATTACACCATAAACAATAAAGAGGTTTTGAAAAGGTTATAAAACAGATCTAAAAGGAAATACACTTTCCAGAGGAAGAAGCGTAAAGTCGAGGGGCGCCATAGGACTGCGGGTTGAGACTTAAAAGAACCGAGGGGCTCTTTAGCAAAATCACCCGCGAAGGGGTATCGGCTCACGTGAGTCGTTGGATCTGATCTGGGCGATCCAGATTAGAAGAGAGAGATAGAGAGAGGAGGAAGAGGTGGTGCGGCGGCCGGAGCAGAGGGCGGAGGCGGCGGCGCCATGGCTGCTCAGAGCCCGAGCTCGCCGGCGCGGGTCGAACCGGAGCTACGGTGCTCGGTTTTCCAAATCGAGGGCACCGGGAGAAAGAGGAAACGAAGGCGAACTCACCTACGCGACTTGCAGGGCTTGGAGATGAGTGAGGACGGCTGGCAACGGTGAACAGCGGCGGCGGCTTCCCTGCACACAGCGGCGAGGTCAACCAGAGCACAAAAGAGAGGAAAAAGAGAGAGGGGAGGTGTTCCGTGCGTACGGTAAGCTGGTGCTACACTCGTTGGAGAGCTTGCGGCGGCCGGAGACGCGGAACGGCGGTTGGGCGGCGGTGCTCGGCTCGGCGGCGGCCGCCGCTGCTGGCTGCAAGGCGAGACGAGGCGAGTAGATGGCGAACGGCGGCGCGGGGTCGGTTCCTATTTAAAGGGGCCGAGGGGGGAGTCCCACGCGGCTACGGGAGCGGGGAACGCGCGCGGTGGTTGCGGATTCGGCGACGCAGCGCGGCGCGGCAGAGTCCGGAGCGGACTCGGGGGAGGAAGGAGACGGCGGCCTGACAGGCGGGGCTGCGGCGTCGGTGGGAGAGAAAGAGAGAGAGTGGCTTCGCGGGCCTTCGGGCAACTGGGCCGAGGCCAAGGGGATGACCGGCCCACGCGGGAGAGGAAGGGGGAGCTTGCTGGGCCAAAAGGCCGAAAGAGTGGAGAGGGAGGAGAAAAGGGTTTTTCTTTTTATTTTATTTTTTTGCATATGATTTTCAAACTGATTTTCAAAAGGGTTTTGAAATCCTTTTTGAGCTTTGCAAACCAAACAACACAAGAAAATACAGAGACATGATATGCACAACATGTTGAACCCTATCATTGATATTTATATTAGTTTTATTTAATTAATTCTATGATCACAACAAATGCTCAAATTAAATCAAATTTAATTTTAATTCAACTCTAATTTCTATTTCAAATTTTAGGGTGTTACATCCGCCACGCGATCGACGTGATGCACTTGACAAAGAATGTTTGTGTGAACCTACTAGGATTCATGGGTGTGTATGGAAAAGGCAAAGATACACTTGAAGCACGCCAGGACTTGCAAGACATGAAAGAACGAGACAACCTGCATCCAGAGAAGACAGAAGATGGACGCCATTATTTAAAGCCTGCTAGCTACACTCTTAGCAAAGAAGAGAAGGAAAGCATGTTTGAATGTCTAAGCAACATCAAGGTCTCATCTGAATTTTCCTCCAATATAAAGAATATAATAAATGTATCAGAGGAAAAATTCCTAAACTTAAAGTCTCATGACTGCCACATGCTTATGACGCAATTGCTTCCGGTTGCGTTAAGAGGAATTCTACCTCCACATTTACGTCTAGCCAATGTGAAGTTATGTGCATTCCTCAATGCAATTTCTCATAAGGCAATCGATCCAATGGAACTAGCTGCTCTACAAAACGATGTAGTTCAGTGCCTTGTCAGCTTTGAGTTGGTTCTCCCTCCATCCTTCTTTAATATCATGGAACACCTCCTAGTTCACATGTTCAAGGAGATTGGTATTCTCGATCCTGTGTTCCTACACAACATGTTCCCCTTTGAAAGGTTCATGGGAGTCCTGAAAAAATATGTTCACCAACGTGCTCGTCCAGAAGGAAGCATCTCCAAGGGCTACGGGACAGAGGAGGTCATTGAGTTCTATGTTCACTATATTCCCGACCTTGACCCAATTGGTGTTCCTGAATCAAGACACGAGGGGAGACTTAGTGGGAAATGAACACTAGGGAAGAAACCATATATCGGTACAGGGGATGATTATTTCAACAAAGCACACTACACAGTTCTTCAAAACTCCTCCGTGGTGGAGCCGTATGTCGAGGTACACAAGAAGTTCCTATAATCCGAGTTTTCAGGGAAGAATGAAGCTTGGATTATGCGTGAACACATGAAAACTTTCGGCGATTGGTTGGGCAAAAAATTTGTTGGTGATGACAGTATTGATGACCAACTGTATTTCTTGGCTAGACAACCATCATGGCACATCCTCACATACAAAGCCTACGAGATAAATGGAAATATATTTTACACGGTAGACCAAGATAAAAGGAGCACCAACCAAAACAGTGGTGTCCGCGTAGATGTCATTGACCCAAATGGAAAAATGCAAACATATCATGGCCGCATAGTTGAGATTTGGGAACTATACTATGCACCTAATTTTAAAGTCCCTTTGTTTAAGTGCCAATGGGTGAAGATGACCGGAACCGGGGTAACAATTGACAAGGATTATGGGATGACAACAGTGGACCTCGACACTATTGGGTACAAAGACGAACCATTCGTCCTTGCTGCTTATGTGAATCAGGTGTTCTATGTAAAAGACATGTCTACAAAACCAAAGAAAGGAAAAAACGATGACAAATCAAGCATCAATGAGCCCAAGTGTCACATAGTTGTTTCAGGGAAAAGAAATATTTTGGGAATTGAGGACAACTCAGACATGTCAGAACTTTACGAAAGGGATGACCGAATTGCGTCATTCCATGTGACCAAAGACCCAAGCATAATTCTAAATGCCGAGGACACTCCATGGTTACGACATGATCATGACCAAGGGACATATGTCAAGAAGAAGATCACTAATGTGCCCGCTTGATGTAGCTAGCTTAGCAGTGATGTCGATCAAGTGACATGTGTATTGGTTATTTTGGTCAAATAAATAAAGATCTACATTTGTATTTGATCAATTTTGCATTTAGTGACTAATTAATGGTTACTAATACTTCTTTTGTATCTTCAAGATTTTGTGACTAATGTTTACTAACACTTACTCAAATAGAAATATGAACTACTAAAAAAGCATAGATATTGATGAGTTCTAAAACATTTGTATTCAAAAAAATTCATATGAGGTCATTTAGTGTCTCATTAATAATTTCCTATTTAATGGTAAACTTATTTGTCGCATAATTGGACAATTAATGGTGAAAAACAAAAGGATTAACGTTAAAATAATGCATAAACTAATTTTCTGTTGGTAACCAAGCATTTTAGTTTTTTTAATTGAACAATATACATTTGCATTAACCAAATACTAATGGTTAGTTACATTTATATTTGATATTATACAAATGGTAAAAGATTTTATGTTATTCATTTTTCTAGTGTATAATAAAGTAAAAGGAAATGCAATGGCTATTTTAAAAAAAATTGTGCCATGTATTTAATTTATACTGATTTTAACAAGAGCTAGAGCAATTTATAAAGATAAAAACTATATACAATACCAAAACCCTGAAATCTGGAAACTAAATTTGGTTTGGCGCCTAAACATGACTTTAGCCCCGGTTGGTAATACCAACAGCGGCTAAAGGTCCCATCCTATATAAGCTCGGATCCCTCTCTTCCTCCCTCATAGCTCCCTGTTCTTCCTTCAACCGCGAGCGAGAGACGTCGTCGAGATCGAGCTCCTCCATCGCCGTCGCTGCCAACTTTTGCGCCAGCGCCGGCCGCCACCTCGATCCACCTCCGCACCGGCGTCCGCAACGGCCCCGCAACAGTCGTCTCCTCACCGCCTCGCGACGCCCTCTCGCCGCTGCCGGCCGCGCCGTCGCGCGCAAATTCCGGCCACCGCCGCCCGCGAGTAGTCCGGCCACCATCGTGCCCGCACGCCCTATTCATCCCCTGCCGCGCCCGAGCCTGCCGCCGACCGCCGCCATTTGAAGAGACGGGAAAAAGCTAGAGAAGAAAGAAAAGAAGAAAGAAAGATCAGAAAAAGAAAGAAGGAAGAAAGGGAAAAAGAAAAAAGAAAGGAAGAAAGGAGGAAGGAAGAAGGAGAGAAAGAAAGAAGCTAGGGTATTATTCGATTTAATTTGTGCAAAAAAATGAAGTAGTGATTGTTAATTATATTAGTAATATATTTTAGTTTTAGAAATGAAATTGATCTGATCTATGTTAGTAATGTATTTTGGTTTTTTAGGAAATTGATTTATGTTAGTAATGTATTTTAGTTTTAGGAAATTGATTTATGTTAGTAATGTATTTTAGTTTTAGGAAATTGATTTATGTTAGTAATGTATTTTAGTTTTAGGAAATTGATTTTGTTTGTATTTTAGTTTTAGGAAATTGATTTAGTTTTAGTAATGTATATTATGTGTGGACCACATTCATGCTTTTGATATATTTATTGTTAGAGAAATTGATCTATGTTTAGGTTTTACACACACATACACACACTTGTTTAGGGTTTACACGCAAATCATTATATTGCTAATAAAATATGTATAGAGCCCTCTTATTTGTTAGATAAATAGATACGTTTAATTATTTGTAGTTAATTGTATAGATCTATCTTTTATTTGTTAGAGTGCAAAACTCTAAGTGTCTACCCCAAACCCTAATTGTATAGATCTTTCATTTGTTAGACCTTTCATTTGTTTAGGGTTTACACACACTCTAAGTGTGCCTACCCTAAACCCTTTTATTAGTCACACAAAGACTAAGTGTCTATACCCCAAGTGTGCCTATAAACCCCTAAGTGTCTACCCTAAACCCTTTTATTAGTCACACAAAGACACTGTGTCTACCCCAAGTGTGCCTAAGTCTAAGTTTCTAAGTGTACGTCTACCCCTAGTGTCTACCCTAAACCCTTCACACACACACACACACCCTAAACCCCTAAGTTTCTAAACCATATAAATATACATCATAAGTGTACGTCTATCCTAAACCCGGCGGCCTAAACACTTTTATTACACACACACACACTTAGTGTCTACCCTAAACCCCTAAGTTTCTAAACCCTATAGATATACATCATAAGTGTCTACCCTAAACCTGGCCTAAACACTTTTATTACACACACACTTAGTGTCTACCCTAAACCCCTAAGTTTCTAAACCCTATAGATATACATCATAAGTGTCTACTCTAGAGAAATATTGACCTTCCATTATTGCTAGTAATAAACATGTATATATATGATTTGATATATATAGATATGGACGACCCGAATGACGACATGGAGGCTTTATTGTTTTCAATGATCAACGATGGTACTAATCAAGTAGTAGATGCCGGAAGTCAGTACTTTGCGTCAGATGTTGAGCAAGAAAATATCACGCAAGAAAATATCGCGCAAGACAATGTTGCCGAGGTATATATATATATATATATATATATATATATATATATATATATATATTATATATGTCTACAATCTCTTGTGTATACTTATAGTTGTATAATTATATTTATAAGTTTTGTGTGTCTACATACATAGCCGTCTGCATCAACGATAACTACGGGGAAGAGAAAAAATGTACGAGGCCCGAAGAAGCCATTGGAGGGTCGGTACATTATCATGGAATTCGATGAGGAAACAGGGGCGGTACTTGGACCACATGCACATAGATTTGTCACCAACTGTGGTTACCTTGTAAGGGATAGGCTTCCGATCAGTGCTCGTGAATGGCGGCCAAGGAAAGGACGTCCTGACATTAGTTTTGTCTCTGATCGTGACAAGGAACTAATTTGGCAAGAAATCCTTCAACATTTCTCGCTGCATACAGAAGATGAAGCTTTGAAGGGGAGAGTTAGGGACTTGGATATGAAGAGGATGACAACATATTTCCAGGCCTGGAAGAAGAAATTGCATAATGATTTTATCAAGAAGAACCTTACTCCAGATTTCAACAATAAGGCCTACGTCAAGTTGAGACCGGTTTGGGATCACTTTGTATCTTTCAAGACATCCGAAGAGGGCGAAGCACGAGCACAACTGAACTAACAGAATGCCCGAGAAAAGCAATACCATCATCACATGGGATCAGGTGGCTACAAGACTACCATTCCTAAGTGGGAAAAAGAAGAAGAAGACCTTCAAGCTAGGGGAATCCAACCAGAAGCAGATGACTGGGCTGAGCGCAGTAAGTGATGGTTTTTTGGTCACGGGGGAGGTAGGGACCCTCAGACCGGGAGATTAACGTATACCGAAGGACTCACAGAAGCAGCAAGGAAACTGGTTGAAGCTAAAGCTTTGAGGGACCAAGGAGTATGGTCACCAGATAGAGATAAGGATGAGCTGACATATGCCTTGGGGACTGCGGAACACGGTGAGCGAACGAGAGGTCATGGCGCGGTGTCGTGGAAGCATGCCTTCCCTCAAGACAAAGATACATATAGAAGCCGCCACAGAAAGAAGAAAGAGGAGGAAGCTATGAAACTTAGCATGTCACAAATGCTTAGTGAAGCACGCGAAGCAGCTATTCAAGCAAAAGAGCGAGAAGAGAAACTTGAAGCGAGAATGGCCGAGGAAATCAAAAAGCAAGTGGAGTTAGCAATGAGCCGAATGCAAAGTACTAGATCAGTACCACAAGTCAACATCAGCCCATCAACTCAATTGAAAAGCAGTTGTGCTTCCACGGAAGTGCCTCAACCTAGTGATGACGCAAAGCTAAGCTTCCCCGTGGATGACATCACAGAACCAAATACACCATGTGAGCTGCACATTCCAGAGGGGGCTACCATAATCATGGTGGCTACCGATATTGTATCTCCTATCGACCCTACGAAGACACCAATATGCCATGGGTCAAAAGTACCGGCTGGATATGCTCGCGTCTCGGTGGATAGAGTTGAAAAAGGTCATCGCGATGTTCCGCTTGACATTGAAGGAGGTGATGGGGAGACGACTTTAGGACAAGCGGGGAAGACATTTATTTGTTGGCGCAAGCGCTATATCATTTTTCCTGGGGCATCACCTCCTATTGTACCGTCGCCGCCTCCTCCTCCTCATCCCAGAGACCTAAGTCAACATTCATCACCTGCTGGTCATAGTGTTGCGAGGGATGATGATGGTGAAATGCACGACATGACTTCCTCCCTAGAACCTCCACGATGTTCTCCAACGCCGACACCGGCCCCAGAACCTCCACGACGTTCTCCAACGCCGACACCGGCCCCATCGCCTCCACGATGGTCTCCAGCGCCGCCATGACGGTCTCCAACGTCGACACCTGTCGCCCCATCGCCAAAGAAGAGGACCGCCACAAAAGCAAAGGTGTCGTCCGCCCAACCAAAAATAAAGAGGCAAGCTACAAGGAAAGTTATTGTTAAAATTCCTCAGAAACTTCCGTCTGAGAGGACTGAAGAAGAAATATCGGCTTGAATAAAGGCCGATGTTGCCGCACAATTCCAGAAATTTAAAGACGACAATAAAGCAAAGAAAGAAGTTGCACAACCGTTCTTCCTACCTCAGTCAATTCTAAGGCAGAAGTTGGAAGAAAAGAAGAGAAAGTTACGTGATGCTCAGAAGAAATCTCCAATATTGGACTATGACCGCACTCTTGAAAAGATAATTATCGAGAAGAAAAGAGCAGGGAAGGGTGTCCCACAGCTCGGGGAACAATCGAAGCAATCAGTGCCCCCGCTAGTTGTTGGGAATGAATATGTTCCAAACATGAGCGTGCTAGAAGACTACAGTAGCCCCAAGTTCAATTATGATGGTCTGGAAGATTTCTTGAAAGGAGCTAATATAACTGCGAATGAATTTTACAGAAATGCACTCATCGCAAATGCCACTGTAGTCGATGAGTTCAAGAGAAGTTATGTACGTGGCAGAAGTCTGTACAACCCATCGGCCCTCAAGGATCTTGGTACGCAAATGCGCAAGTTAAACTCGTGGTACATGGAGGCATGTACCAAAAACTCAGATGACGAATGCATTTGCGTCAGAATTAGACAAGAACATTACTTTCGGGGCGATGACCTTATATTTGTTCCGTATAGTGAGCTCCACCAACTATGCCACATGGACGCTCTAGACAAATCTCTGATGAGCTGCTACTGTCTGTAAGTGATCATTTCTTTTATTAATCGGACTATAGCATATGTATATGTATAGTAACTAACTATCCTCAAACATATATATGCAGATTCTTGATGTTAATGCTCAAACGTAAGGGAGACACGGAAATTGGTTTCATTGATCTATCAATCATATTCTCAGATCCAAACACTCCCCACGATCAATGGATATCTCAAACGGAGCGGAATTTATGGAGGTTCTTCATCAACCAAAAGACCAGACAATATATACTCTTCCCCTACAACTTTGGGTGAGTGTTGTTATCGTTTGCACAATTTATCTTACTTATTACTCAATTCAGCATAAAGATATATATGTTGACTCTATAAACAAATGCAGTTTTCACTGGATACTCATAGTCATCGATATGAGAAGAAGTGCATATATAATCTTTGACTCATTGAGAAAACCACCGGGAGATTACCAAGATATGATAGACATTATCAAGGGGTAACTTTGATCTTTAAATATGGATTCCTGCTCTTTAACTATACTGTAAGAGTTAATTAACTAATGATCCAATTATTGAGCAGGGTTTGGGCTTGGTTTGTCCCGAAACACCGTCCGGAACTAGAAGAGACACTACAGGGTACTCGTATGTTACCTGTAAGTTCTACTAGCTCTCGTAATCTGTTACCTTATCATGATTTAACATATGCGTATGATGACGATGATAATCTTTTCATATCTTACAGTGGATTCTAAGGCAGCCACAAGGCAACAATCTGTGTGGATACTACGTTTGCGAGTACCTCATGGTGTATGCAAGAAGAAATCTTATAGAGAATCTAAAAGTATATGATATGTATATATAATACATTTATTTTATTTATTTGTTGCTATTAACTTAATCTTATGTATATTAACACTTGTTTCTTTATAATGTAAATTGAAGACGCTATGGTTGCAGCAACAAGTGTTGAAAGAAGACCGCCTCAAAGGAATTCAGGAGTCATTTGCTGGATTTTTTCTTGAAAAAGTGGTCAAACCTGGAGGCGACTTCTATTACGATCCGACCGTCCCACTCAAGCTAAATCAGGACGAACATCTGTATGATATTTAAGTGGCGAGAGCGTTCGTGTCTTAAGTCAAGTAACAATGAATGATGATGTAAATTTTATGTGCATATATATATTATACTTATAGAGTTTCATAGTTTATTTGTGTTTAATGTTTAAAAGTAACTTATAAGTGCGTGAATACATGTATTAGCAGCGAATACATGTATTAGAAGCGTAGAATACACACATTTGAATACCTAATCCAATTGGAAAACCAAAATAAGAAATACCAAAATCAGAAAAAAAAGAGTCTTTAGCCCCGGTTGGTAATACCAACCGAGAATAAAGGGTGCTGCCACGAGTGGTCCGTCTGTGCTACCTGACGCACCCTTTAGCTCCGGTTGGTATTATCAACCGGGGCTAAAGGTCACCGGGGCTAAAAGGGGGACATTTAGTCCTGAATCCTTAGCCCCGGTTCAGACACCGGGGATAAAGGCCCTTATAAACCGGGGTTAAAACCCGGTTCTGTACTAGTGCATATTTTTCAGGTCTGGGTGCCGTGGAATTCCTTAGAGCAACATGGGGTCTGATCTCGAGACCTCCTAGTCCCTACTCTTGAAGTCTTGATAGCAGGTCGGCCAGAATTACGGAGTACCTTCCTTCTCTCCTAGGAGTAGTAGTGTTGAGAGATTTTAAGTCTTGAAAGTTGAAAACATGAATCACCCTGCAGTAAAATGTTGGAGCAGAACGTGGAACGAAACTAAAGAAATTGTAATCAGTACTTCCTCCATTCAAAATTATAAATTATTTTAAAAAATTTTAGAGTCAAAACATCTCGAGTTTAATTAAATTTATATAATAAAATAATTACATTTATATTATCAACTAGATTATTTATTAATTATATGTCATATTTGATGTCATAATTTTTTATAGTTTTTTCTATAATTTTGATGAAACTTAAGATGTTTTGACTCTTTGAAAAAGTTTATTAATTGACTTATAATTTGTGGGACTATATTTGACACAGGCCAATTTTCAAAGAATGTTTTTCAAACATCAGCACAAAGCAGAGCATATCACGGGGGTTTGCCAAAGAAGTATATGAGGAAGAAAATATTGGTGAAATATATGAGGAAGTAGCCAAGAAGTGCTTGCCACATGTTCTTGTTGCTAATATACTGTCCTTCAAACATTTAAAAAGAACATGTTGTAGAAATATAGCTGGTGAATATCCCTGCCACGAAGGCAGCAAAATTCTGGAATTGAGCCATTTGCAGTATTGTCCCTTTTTCATATAAGCTCTACAATCTACAAGAACCGCCTAAATTGTTTGGGTTGTTGAGTAAAGTTGTATAATTTTGAAAAACACACATTGCTAAGTACTACACCAGGCACCAGTCAGCTTTGATTTATGACATCAGACATCTACAAATGACAGTCATATAAAATCTAGCTAAATTAGTGGAAAGTGTACACTGTTTTTGCTGCCAATCCTGAACAAAATATTGTGTTTGGCTTCTATCAAGATTTCTATAGGAGATTGGTTCTTGTACTAAATTTCAGATTACAAATCAGTTGGGATAGGATAAGTTTACAATAATCTTGGAACACATCGGGCTTACAATGAGTTGATGACTGCCGAGTCCGAAACTCAGGGGATGTGGACTGTAGCCATTTCCTCCGATTCCTTGCTGCCATGATTTGAGACTAGAACTTAGCTTTGTGTAGGCACTCCTTGATGTATTTTGAAGGAGCATTTTGATGGGAAACGAATTATAACTCAACTAAATTTGCGCTACATTTTAGCAGCAGGTAATTTTCGATTGGAATCCAAAATTTTCCTTTCCAAACCAAATGTGCCACGGGCCCCGGGGCGGCGGGCTCAAGCCATGGCGTTCGAAATTTAAATCCCTTCCGCTATTCTATACTACTCCCTCCATCCCAAATCTCAAATCTGCAGTAGTATTTCTCTTCCCATTCGCTTCCGCCAATTCATTCTCGGCGCAATGGCGTCGCCGCCCGCGCCGCTGGTGGCCACCGTCGACAGCGCGACCGTTCCGACGGCGGCGCCTTCGTCGCTCAAGTCCGCGCTGCTCATCGTCTTTGGCTTGCTAGTGTTTGCCGTCGCCGCGGTCCTGCTGCTCCGTTGCCTCCTCCGCCGCTGGGCCCCGTCGTCGTCGCATGCGCATCCACGACGCGCAGGAGGGGCCGCGAGGCGGCCGACGGGCGTCCCGGCGGAGAGGGATGATCAGGCGGACGCGAGCGCGACGGAGGAGCCGGGGGCGGCGAGGATGATCGCCGTGACGGTGGTGGAGGAGGAGGAGGAGAATCCGGTGAGGAGGGAGTCAGGCACGGACGACGCCGACACGGAGCGCCTCATCGCGTCGCTGCCCTTGTTCACCATGGCGTCGGCGCTGGCATCACTGCCGAAGAACTCCCCGGATTGCGCCGTCTGCCTGTCGCCGTTCGACGCCAGCGCCGAGCTGCGGCTCCTCCCGGCGTGCCGCCACGCGTTCCACGCCGCCTGCATCGACGCGTGGCTCCGCACCAACCTGGTCTGTCCGATCTGCCGCAGCGCCGTCGTCTCGTCCCCGCTCCCGCCGCTCCCCGTCGCCGCGGGGGACCAGGAGCCGCTCGGCACGCGGGCGAACAGCAGCAGGAGGAGCTTCCGCGTCGAGCTCGGCAGCGTCAGCAACCGCCGCTCCTCCGCCGCGGGCGGTGACGACGAGCGGCGCACATACTCGCTCGGCGGCTCCTTCGACTACCGCGTCGACGAGGAGGTCGAGGCCATCGTGTCCCGCATCGTCCGCCGCCCCGCGGCAGCAGCAGCAGCGGCGAGGCCGAGGCCGAGGCCCGCGGTAGCTGCCCCCGGTGAAGCTCTGGCGGAGGCGGTGGGGTCCCGCGGGTGGCTGGGCGAGTACCTCTCCGGACGGTGGAGCGGCCGGCCGAGCCTTGACCGCCGGCACGACAACTCGGCGCGGTGGGATCCGGAGGCCGCGGCCGTGACCAAGTCGGCGTCGTCTCTCACTGGGCGGTGGAGCTGGCGCTGGAGCCAGGGCAACCGCCGCGACGAACCCTTGGACACGGAGGCGCCGCGCCTCGCCGACGGCGAGGAGGAGCTGGCGCTCGTGGCCCTGAGCCGCTGGATCTTCGGCTTATAGCCGTGATGATCACGTCACTTTGGGTTAATTAGCTGAGAGAGATTTCAAAGCTGAAACATGAAATTTAAGGACTAACAGAACTCATGGAGTTAAACGCGAGGTAGTTATATGATTAGATAAACGCGAGATACATTGATACCGTTCACCACTAAAACGCGATCTAGATACAATAAACAAACATGAATAAATAGTATCAATATTATTGGATAGGCCACCTTAACAAAATTTAGCGGAATAATATTGGATAGGCCACCTTAACAACTATGTACTCCCTACTTCTAAAAAAATGATTGTAATTTTTTTTAAACAAAAAATAATGTAATTCTCTCGAAGAGTAAAAAAAAACAGATTTAACAAATTTTATATAAAATTACTAATATTTATGATATTTAAATAAATATCATTACATTAATATAAAATATATTTTTATATTAAAACTATTTGGAAATAAAAATACTGATCTTATTTTTAATAAAATCGGTTAAACTCAAGAAAAAAAATAGAACTGTTTCAAACTAAAATTATAATTTTTTTAGACGGAGGAAGCTTGGTATTACATTTTGTAGAAGCCTAACTCTAACACGAGATCGAAGGTATTAACACTTCACATCCCATTTTAATACTTCAAGTTTGACCCATCGTCTTATTTAAAAATTTGTGCAAAATATCACTATAGACAAATAAAGAGGTAGAGATGCATTGTTATCTAATCTATATCTATATTTATTATATTTAATAATTCCTCCATCTCAAATTATAAAATGTTTGACTTTTTTCACCTTAAGTTTGATCACTCATCTTATTTAAAAATTTATGCAAAATATCACTTCTTTTATCTATATGACAAATAAAAAGGTGGAGATGAACTGTTATCTAATCTATATTATTATATTTACTTCTTCGCTCTAAGATGATAAGATGTTTGACTTTTCACCTCAAGTAGCATTTGCATCTTTTTAATTTAAGTAGGTTATCATCAAGTATTCAGTGATTTATCTAATAGTGATTGTATGCACCATAAATATTAATATTTTTTATAAACATTTGGTTAAAAGTTAAAATGTTTTTTATTTATAGATTATGAAGTTAGAAGGATAACTCTTATGACAGAGCGGATACAATGATGGAACATTATCATGAAAGAGTAAGAAACATTTGACATTGTAAAACTCAGTTGAACTAAGAGAAACTATGTGAGTTTTTATATTAGTTTAGAAGAAATAAACATCCAAATCAAATTGATGAGAATTCGAATAGGTGGCACCGGCAAGACCAAAGAGGCAACGAGAGCTAGCAAAAACATATGCCATTGGTTAATCTGTTTTAGACCGTTAGATTACAATCGGACTTCGGACGGTTCACTTCATCCACTGTCAATCTGTCAAAAATCAAAAGTAGAAGAAGATAAATCCACCGCCGTAACGATAAACAGATAACGGTCCCGTTCGCGCAATCGCGCGTTCCCGCATTTCGTCGAGCAGGTGTAAATTTTGGTGATGCCGCCGTCTCCTATCGCCGTCCCTGCCACCGCGCTCCCCGCGGCCCACCTCGCGAGGGTGGTGGCCGCCTCCGGAAGCGGAGGCGCGACTCCGCCGAGGGGCCAGGCGGCGTCTCGGCGGGGGCGGCGCGGCAAGCCCGGGTTCTCGCGGCGCTCGGCAATCAAGAAGAGCTTCAACCAGGAGCAGGTCGTGTTCTCCACCCCGGTCCCCGCCGACCCCACCGTCGCCGTCATCGGCGGCGGCGCTTCCGGCCTCTCCTGCGCGTCCGCCCTCGCCGCCCGCGGCGTCCGCTCCGTCGTCTTCGACACGGTTCGTATCGCTCCCCTTTGCCACACCATCCACTAGAGCGAGAGGGAGGCTCACCGCACAGGCTCGCTGCTGGTGCAGGGGATGCATGGCCTAGGCGGCAGGATGGCGACGAGGTTCGTCGAGCGCGGCGGCGAGCAGCTGGTGTTCGACCACGCGGCGCAGTTCTTCGCCGCGAGCGACGAGAGGTTCCAGAGGCTTGTCGACGAGTGGCTCCAGAGAGGACTGGTCCGTGAGTGGAGTGGCTTGGTCGGCGAGCTCGAATCCGGTGGCCGTTTCAGGCCCATACCTTCGTTGACACCGAGGTACATCGGTGTGAATGGGATGCGCCCACTTGCAGATGCTATGCTGCCTGAGGTAGATCTGATTTACTCCACCTTATTCAAGCTCCATGGAAGTTACTTGCACATCACCATGAATTCACCAAACATTCCCCACATCATATACTGCTCTAGAGACTTGTCTTGATTTTGTTCTCAGAGTTCAGTCCAAGAAGCATGAAGTTATAACTCATTGTTTTGCTGAACCTTTGACTTCTATTCGGTTCTTTAATTGGATGATGAATGTCAATCCAATTGCTGAGTTGCATTTTGCATTCTGCAGACTGATATGGTTAAAGTTTTGAGGCCTTGTTGGATAAGCAAACTTGAGCCGTTCAATGGTTTGTGGCGCTTGTTTGAGAATGAAAAGCCTCGTGGTGAATACGATGCAATTGTGATAGCTCATAATGGTCAGTGCAAACTCCTTTCTAATAGGAATAATGTTGTTTCTGTAGGCAAAGCATGGTTACATATTTTTGCTCAGTTTTGGAAGTTAGGCAGTAAATTTCTGAAGTTCAGACTTTTCAATTATGTTCTTTCTCTATAGCTCCACATGTTTTATGCAACCCCGATGGCCTACATTATTGAATAAACTAGCACAAATGATTAAATTTTTTCCTAATAATCACATTGGTATGATAACATATTTTTTGTGTCATGCGTCCACATTTATACATCCACCCAATCATTCTAAATGGCATCATATTCCTAGCTGAGCCTTCTGTTACACATTGATCAGGGAAATGTGCCAACCGTCTGCTCTCTACATCAGGATTGCCATTACTAACGAAACAAATGAAGGTTTCATGGTTTTACTATTGCAATAGTTTTGAACTCATGAGACATATATCCTTTTATTCCTATTTCTTACCAAGTTTCATGCAATAAATGATCAGAGGCTAGAGCTCAGTTCTGTCTGGGCACTCCTTGCGGCATTTGAAGATCCTCTTCCAGTTCCACGCATTGATTCTCATGGAGCATTTGAAGGAGCATTTGTGAAATATGTTGATTCTCTCTCTTGGATGGGTAACAATACCCGCAAACTTTTTCCAATGCAGACAGGCATACCGGAGTGCTGGACATTTTTCAGCACTGCTACTTATGGAAAAAGAAACAAAGTCCACAGGTGGCTTGTTTGCTGAAATTTTTCAATTTTTCTTGTAGTATCATTTTGTTGCACCCTCCAATATTGATTGCTTGAAAGACAAACATGTTAACAGAATAAAGATTCCAAGTTATTTCAGCTTTATCAGTTGACGTCTCAAATGGGCTAAGCTGTTAATTTCAGGAAAATATCCAAAAGTCACGTCAGAAAAGGTGAAGGAAGACATGCTTGGAGGAGTAGAACATGCTTTAGGGTTATCCAAAGGATCTCTTCAGCAACCAATTTACACAAGAGTGCAGTTATGGTATAACAAATCCATTCCTTGTATCTTTTATACTTGTACTTCTCCATTAAGTTAAAACACGGGTATGAATTATCGTTGAAATCACAGGGGTGCAGCTCTGCCCATGAACACTCCAGGAGTATCATGC
>CM039129.1:39191142-39269011 GCA_022036555.1 Microstegium vimineum | reverse complement strand
GCATGGAGAAAATTTTACTGTCTGGCATTTCAGTATTTGTGTAAAGAAAATACTCGAACCTGCTAGGAGCCTAAGATGTCAAAAAATTAGAGCAGCTAAGACAATGGACATGGAACAAACAAGAGCTGAAAGAAACGTGATGCTAGATACAAATCCTATGTGGGCCTCATCTCCACAGGGTATGCGCCATGCAGCTTTCTCTAGGGGTGCAGCTTTGAGATTCTTAATCACCCAAAGACAGGAATCAGAATGGATTTCCTTTTTTCTGTAGCGGAGGAACAGATCAGGGTTACCAAACTCCACTGTGGCATAGCCACCAGCATCAAGAGGCTGCAAATAAGCATCACAGTCAGTAGTCAACAAAGTTTATTCAGAAATGTTCTGACAAATGATTATTACTAAATATGGCTACACAAATTGACCAAGATAAAAAAATAAAACATGTATTTATTTCCAAACACCATGCATTTCAAGCATGTTTGTAGCATTGCAGAACATGGAAATGGCAAAGTGGGCAACATGACCATCACTAGAAAATATTGCTTTCTACATTTTTTTTTCTTTTTCACATCACTTGGAGTTGGAGTATCATCAATTCTCTCCTAAACATTGAACATGAACATCACATATATAAGTATTCCACCACCTATTATTCCCTAGCAAGAGGAAATCAAATGCACTTATAGAACTTTCTCTTCACGACCTGAGTTGCCTAATCACATAATTCAGTTGTATATTCTTTGTATCCCAACATTAACACTTTCCCAGATACAAATTAAGACATAGACACAGTAGCTCTACAGTAGAGCAAAATACAAGGATGTACGGTCCAGAAAACGTTTTAGGCTCAAACTAAGATAAGTAGGGCCTACAAAGCACAACTACGATAATAATCATTTTCAGTTCACTACTTGTATAATCATCAAACTATCATTTCCCTTAGGATTTACAGTAATACTCCCTCCGTCCCAAATTATAAGACGTTCCAAGAATCTTGGAGAGTCAAATTATCTCAACTTTGACCAAAGTTATATGCCAATATAATAACATTTATGATGTCAACTAAGTATTGTTAGATTCGTTATCAATTATATTTTCATAACATGTCTATTTAATATATCATAAATCTTTATAGTTTTCTCTATAATTATTGGTCAAACTTGAGATGCTTTGACTCTCTAAGATTCTTGGAATGTCTTATAATTTGGGACGGAGGGAGTACATCAAAATATACTAAACAATGCCAGGATTTTTTTGTTTCTAAGTTTCTTGGAAACCTTAGTTACTATGCACAAGTGTGGCTCATCACAGTCGCATAAATCCATAGAAACTGGCAAGATATTATTTTGCATAAACCCAAACTGAAATTAATAAAGTCGCTGGATAGCTTATCTATATAGGCCCATGTTCTGTACAAAACATGCCAAAAGGAGACACAAGCATATATGATATATCCACTATTATTAATTTATTATTATTAGCGTGGCCCAATATAAGAGCTTCTATGTTCTGGCATGCATTATTTGATGTCCATCATGGAAACATGCCACCAATCATCACCAAGTTGATGAATAGTTTAAACATTCATGCAAATCAATTTCTAGGCAACTCTGAATGTTCTATTTGCATACAGAATTTTCAGTACAGAAGCATATCCTAAGCTACTAGGCTACAAGGCAAAAACAAGTATGTTCAATTGCAGATAGCAGGCACTAAATAATTCAAATTATGATTGGTTGAAATATGTTCCACTAAATATGTTCAAAAACAAGTATGATTTGCCACTGGTAGTCTATAGAACCTTACCGGATATCTAGCATGGAGAGGCATGTCTATTTCAGGGCTACAGTTGGTTGAAATGATTGGCCTGAGATCAAAATGAATCTCAACAGATGATCGATTGGATAGAGCTGTGGGCAATTCAAGGTTGGTGTCTCCAAAAACAGCAACATCAACGAAAACTGCAAGATTTTTATAACAAAAAACAAGATTTTTATAACAAAAAAAATAGCAGAATGCAAATAATAATGCAGTTCTACAGTCTATCTCACTCAGATTCAGATTTCACCTTTCCTCTTAACAAAATGCTGTAGCTCAAATGGGTCAGCAAACACCCCGTCTGGGAGTTTTTCAAATATCACCAGATGGGCATCATAGCCATCAAGAAAATTAACCACAGCACTGTCACAGGCACCAAAATCCATAGAATAGACTAAACGGCGGTGAGAACCTTCACCAACCAGTTGCCGGCGCAATTTTGAGAGCATGGGCACTTTAACGTCATCAGCAAGTCCGTTGCACAATTCACCAGAATCAGACATTTCCACTGTGTCACGACGCTGAGCAAGCTGGCCCGTCGTCAAGGTGTCGAGATATGCATCACCAATGTACGCCCTAGAGCAGGGCATGCATTTGACGGATTTGTGGCTTCCGCCTGCCTGTGCAATGCAATAACTGAAACTTAACCACGCAAGCAAGTAAGCAACAATCGACTCTGAAGGGAAATATTATTAGAAGCAGGGTGCATCTTAAAAATCTAAACGAGATCCTTTTAATTACCCTTAGGCCACCTACCTCAAACAAGCATACATTTAAATCAAACTTGGGACAGATCGGCACTTACTTGCAATAGTACAAGTACATTAAAATTCAGCATTTTGCCACCACAGCATCACTGAACCAACCTAACTAAGTAACTATCCTATCTTACAGCTAACATGAACGCGCACCACAGCCCCAGCTCCAGCAAATCCGAACCAACAAAGCGTTATAATTTCCGCACAAAACTGCACACAAGTAAAATCCGCGTGAACCAACCAGGAGCGCCGATCCACCCCGCACGTACCTGCTCAGCCGCCGACGACGAGGCTGCGGCCGCCGCGCCGGAGATCCAAGCGGCGGCGAGCGCCACGGCGAGCAAGCACCGCCCGCCCCCCGCCGCCATTTGTCAGGAGGGGTAGAAGGCGGCGCAAGGCGCTTGAGGGTAGAGATCGGAGAGAGAAGTAGGTTGTGTGCTGCAGGGGCGCACCCCTCTCGCCGGGCGTCCGGGAGGCGGAGTCGGAGGCGTGGAGCGTGCACGCGCGGATCTCGTCACGACCGACGGCGGACGGCTGAGGGCCGGCCTAGTCGACGGCGATGGCGGGCCGAGCTGGGTCCGTCTCAATCAATTTCTGGACGCGCCGCCGCGCGCCGGTGGGAGGAGGCTGCCGCCTTGCGCCACACGGAGGAGGAGGCCGCCGCACGTGCGCCGGTGGAGGCCGCGCCGCGGGGATTTCGCCCGCGATGCGTGAGCGGCGTGCGAGTGGGACCAAGATCCGGTGCAGTAGCTACTACTACTGCAAGATAAGCAGTAGTAGCATCTCAACCATCCAAGGAACCATCGAAATGTCTAGGGGGGAAATAGGTGTTTCCTAACATTCATAAACGTTTACAGCGGATATAATTCTCAACAAAAAAAAAAACTTTTACAGCGGCTGTCAAGAGTTGATGATGATATTCTTTGGAGCACATATGACACTTGCAAGTAATAAATTTCCGATCCCTTTTTGTAATATGGCATCCAATACTTAAATGAAGTTCAAATAAATTTGAAATGGAACAAACATTTCTCAAGTTGAACAGTGGTGCCACGTCTTTTATCAGATTTCGAATTGAGGGATCCCACATTTCATTTGCACTTTTTACACTGATACGTAACTGAAAATCTCATGAAAGAATTATTGGAAGAATTTTACTTATTAAACCATAAATATTTGGGAAATTACATTTTTTTAATTTAGAATTGATAATAAGAAATCAAGAAAAAAACGGGAGGATGGATATGCCATTCTACTAGAGAATGGGTTCCACGTATCACTCTAGGGGTCTGTGGAATGATTTTGCATATAAGAAATTGCTTTTTTTTTTCTTTTATAAGAATGTTTCCGATAGCAAGCACATGGTGGTGGGGGAGAAAAATGAGGTTGAAAAGAGACTCTCGTCCTAGCCATTGATTATTTCTTGGATGGCTGAGATGCTACTACTGTTTATCTTGCAGTAGTAGTAGCTACTGCACCAGATCTTGGTCTGTACGAGTGGAGCGCGAGGGAGCCCGTGACTGCGCCGCTCGGATGTGGGTCGGCGTGATCCCCTCGATTTGGTGGTACCGTGAGAACCCGCATCTGAGCAGCATATTTCATTCTGGGTCAACTTGGTTTCATCAATCCAGGAAACCAAACAAGGGTCCATCTGAATCCAACTCAGAATATCCTGCAAACCAAACACACGTTGAGCGGTCGTTTGATACCGCTTCAACTTCAACCCCGGCTCCTGAAGCGGATCCAACCAAACGTCCCTATCTGACGATCCGCTCTGTGGGCGAAGTCGCTTCACCCGGCTTCCGACTCCCGGCTCCGGCATTGCACGTGGCTGTGTGAGTGTGTTTTAGCAGGCGTGGACGTGTGGTTGATACTGCATCCACCCTCTCTACATTGTGTTGAAACAATAAATCAGCAGATTTATATTTCATAGAAACATTTTATAAAATACATTAGTGGTGAAAGCATACATTGACGCCTTATAAAAAGATCGAGAACTTCCTACTAGTGCTTAAACCTTTTGGATTGGCAGTAAAGCCCTGTTTAACAGGGCTCCAAACGACTCCATCTTATTTGACACATACATATTCACATGAGTCGTTTTTATCTCGCCTCTTTCCTCCTCTCCTAGAGTCACTGAGAGCAGATGAAACTAAATAAATTAACTTCTCCTGCTCCACTGGCTCTGTGAGAAAAGATAAGAGAGATAAAAACGACTCATGTGAACAGTGTTTGAACAATGAATCCGCCCTAACGGCCTAAGTCTTGGCTCTAGTTTGGCGAGAGTGAAGTAATTATAATTGACCCTTGTAATTTCTTAATCTGCTTAGGTAACTACCTGCTGCGGGGAATAAATGTAAATGTGTAAAAGGGAAGTGAACTAGAGAGCTGAGCAAAGAGTTCATCGTTATAGATGATCTTTTCAATTGAGATATTTACTTGTATGACTTTGAAAAAAATATATTTTTCTTGTATGACTTTTTTTTTGAACTTACTTCTATGGCCTCAAAATGAAATTTTCTTCCTTCTATGGCCTTCCGTCCGATTCTGATCGCTAACGGTGTTAACTGTTGGGTAAAATGGTAGCGGGGCAAAATAAGATTTCAATAAAAAAACCGTATCTATTTCATACGACCTCAGATGAGGACGGGTTTTATATGAAAATTGTAGCAATTGACGATATATACAACTTTCTAATTTTGAGTTTTTCAATTTGAGATCGTTAAGTTATTCAAAAAAATTAAACAAAGTTTCAGCAATATTTAAAATTTATATTATTTCTTTAGCATTGTAATGATCTCAAATGAAAAAACATGCAACTATAAAGTTGTAGATCTCATCGAGAACTACAACTTTCATAAATAAAATATTTTTGTTTAATATTATATAATAAAGATATGGTTTTTTCGAGGCGACAAGTGCTTGTATACGACTAAACTTTGTTTAATTTTTTTAACAACTTAACGATTTCAAATTAAAAACCTTGAAACTAGAAAGGTGTAGATCTTGTCGAGTGCTATAGTTTTCATATAAAAATCGTCCTCATCCGAGATGGTATGAAATAAATACAATTTTTCTATTAAAATCTTATTTTGTCACGCTATGGGCAAAATGGTAATTTTACCCAAGAGTTAAAACCGTTAGCGAGCTGAAACGGACGGAAGGCCATAGAAGGAAGAAAAATTTGTTTTAAGGCCATACAGGTAAGTTCAAAAAAAATAGGGTCACACAAGAAAGATGCAGTTTTTTCACGGCCATATAGGTAAAAAGCTTTTTTCAATTTCCCTATCTAAAAACTTACATGTATTATTATTCTATAAAAAAGCAAGTTCGGCTAGGCGGCGACTAGGCGCGATTTCGCGCTAGGCGAAGCCCGTCGCGGCGACTATGGGGTAGGCGCGTGAAGAATCATGGCCCTAGTTGGTTTCGGTGATTAACGACAATTAGAGATTATTATGGCTAACGTGTGTTTTGCAGAGGCTATGCGTAGCTTAGCCATAGTGATCAAGGAGAATGGGCTTTAAAGGTCATCACTTAGCCCCCAAGATGGATATCGTTTCGGTTCTTAAGGAGACATGATGAAGACCCTAGAATGATAGGCTAAGTGCCATAAGGAGATGAAGGGCACTTAGAATTAGATAGGGCTTCTCTTTTTACCTTTGACCGTACTATTAAGAGGGGTTAAGATTAGTAGCTTGACTTAGGAAAGCTTCATGTTTAGATGTGGTGCACACTTGACTTCCTTAGCTCTAAGCAAGCCTATGGTGACCGTAAGATAGCCTAGAACAACTTCCATATTCATCGCGACGAAAAACGGAGTTGTCAAAATCGTTTTCTGGGCGTCGGACGCTCCTGGCAGGGGCGTCGGACGCTGTCCGTCGCGTCGGACAAAGGCGCCGGACGCTGGGTGGTTGAGTCCACAGCGTCCGTCGGCCTTCCAGAGAGGTTGTTTTCTGGCTAAGTTTTTCAGGATCCGTCGGACACTATCCGTCGGCCAGGCGTCGGACGCTGCGTAGAGCGTCCGTCGACCTTCCAGAGAGGGTGTTTTTCAACCCTAGCCAGAATTCAGCGTCGGACGCTGTGGCTGAGCGTCCGTCGCCCAGTGACGTAGCGTCCGTCGCTGGGAACAGTGTGTCAGAACTAGCCGTTAGACAGAGGCGTCGGAGCGTCCGTCGCCTAGGCGTCGGAGCGTCCGTCGCCTCAATTATGAACAGAAACTAGCCGTTGGGCATGCGACGGAGCGTCCGTCGCCTAGTCGACGGAGCGTCCGTCGCCAACTTAAATTGCCAGCCCGAGACAGTTTTCAGAGGGTCTATTTATAGCCCCACCCACTTCTCTCCCACCGTGCCTTTGCTCATTTGGGTTGCTGAGTTTGTTGAGAAGGTTGGGAAGAGAGCAAGAGCCCTCGAGAGAGAGTGATTCGCGAATCCATCCATCCTCTCTCTAGTTCATCCAAGAGTTCAAGTGTGCATCCTCTAGTTGTGAAGCTTGAGTGAGTCAAGCGAAGATCGAGGCTTGTTACTCTTGGTGATCGACATCACCTAGACGGTCCGGTGGTGCTCGGAGGAAGGTGATCGCCGGAAGATTGTCGGCGGCCCTTCTCCATCAATGTTTGTGATCGGTTGTGGGCGATTCACCGAGCCGGAGTGGCGAAGAATCAGCCCGTAGAGAGCACTCATCCCTTGCGCGGGATTGAGGGGGAGCTATACCTTGCGAGGTGCTCCAACGAGGACTAGGGGGGAGTGTTGACTCCTCGATACCTCGACAAAACATCGCTGTGTCAAGCATCTCTTTCCCTAGCTCTTTATTACCGCATTACTTTCCGCAATTGTCTTTCTTATCATACTAGAATTGTGTAGGAAGTTTTCGCTTTCCATTGCCTTGTTACCGCTTTCTAGCTAGGACACACAAGCGGTAGGCACTAGGGGGTTAATTGGCTCTTTATAGGTTTAATTCAAGCATCTCTTTCCCTAGCTCTTTATTACCGCATTACTTTCCGCACTTGTCCTTTAATTCAAACTAGAATTGTGTAGGAAGTTTTCGCTTTCCATTGTCTTGTTAACGCTTTCTAGCTAGGACACACAAGCGGTAGGCACTAGGGGGTTAATTGGCTCTTTATAGGTTTAATTCTTGTTTAGAAATTAAAAAGAGCTCAATTCACCCCCCCTCTTGGGCATCTTGATCCTTTCAATTGGTATCAGAGCAAGGTTGCTCTAAATTAGGCTTCACCGCCTAGAGCAAGATGTCCCATGGGGATGGACCACCTCCCATGTTCGATGGAGACGACTTTCCTTATTGGAAAGTTCGTATGGAGGCCTATTTAGAGGCCGTTGACGTGGACGTGCTCAAAGCCGCCACAAAGGGATGTACTCTCTTCGCGGAGGACCTCAACTTTGAGAAGCACAATGCCAAGGCAAAGAACATACTCTTTCGTGGCATTAGCAAGGATGTCTTCAACCGAGTGCGTAATGCCAAAGACACATTTGAGTTGTGGACCACTATTTGTGCACTTCACGAAGGCACAAAGAGTGAGCGTGAAGAACGCTATCACTTGGTTATGGCTAAGCTCAATTCTTTCTCTATGCATGCAAATGAAAATGCAAATGAAATGTACTCACGTCTCAACATTATTGTAGAGGAATTGAATGGCCTCGGTCTCAACCAAATGGAACCGGCCGATGTGGTACGCAAGATTCTTTGTGTCTTGCCCATTGAGAAGTATGGCCACATCGTCACGGTGCTTCACCAAGGAGATCTCTCCGCCGCTACACCAACACAAATTTTGGGCAAGATCAATGCCCATGAGATGTACATGAAGATTGGTGATGGTGGCTCATCTTCCTCCTCCAAGAAGAAAGAAAAGGAGAAGGAAGAAAAGAAGGACTTGGCTCTCAAGGCATCCTCCTCGGAGAAGCATAAGATGCAAGTCATGTATGAGAGCACAAGCGATGATGATGATGATGATGATCTCGCTCTCATGGTGAAGAAAACAACCAAGATGTTGAAGAAGCTAAGCAAGAATGGAGTCAAGTTTGACTCAAAGAAGAAGAAATTCTTCACAAGCTCTTCAAGAAAGTCCCTCTCCAAGATGGATTGCTACAATTGTGGTAAACTTGGACACTTGGCTCATGCTTGCCACGAAGAAAAGAAAGACAAGTACAAGAACAAGAAAGCTAACAACAAGTTCAAGTACAACAAGGACAACAAGGTTGAGTCAAGTGATGAGGAGAAGAAGGATGACAAACCATTCAAGAAGAAGAAGAACTCAACTTCCACAAGAAGAAGAAGAATGGCAAAGCCTATATTGTTGGTGATTGGCTCACCGACATTGAAGACTCAAGTGACTCATCCGGAGATGAAAGTGAAGAAGAGAAGGTGGCCGCCTTGGTGATTGGTTCATCTACTCCACCGCCACCCCCTCCATCAACTCCGGGCTCATCCTCTACACACCTATGCCTCATGGCTAAAGGTGACAAAAAGGTACAAAAAGAGGATAGTGATGATGAGGCTAGCTCTAGTGATGATAGTGATGATGAGTTTGAGGCACCTTCCTATGATGAGCTAATTGAAATTTGCAATAAATACACTAAGCTCATTAGGAAGTATAAAGGCAAAAGTGAATCACTAGAGAAAGCCAATGGTAACTTGCATGCTAAGCTTGATGACTTGACTAGTGCTAATGATGAATTGAAGCTTGAGAACAAATCTCTCTCATCTAGCACTAGGGAGCTCAAAGCCTCACTCAAGCAAGCAAATGACAAACATGATAAGCTTGAGAGGTCAACACAAGAGCTCCAATCAAGATACAACTTGCTAAAAGATGACTACAACCAAGTTAAAAATGAACATGACACACTTGTGATAGCTAATGAATTGCTTTCAAATGATCTTGCTACACATGTTGCTATTAACCCGGTTGTTAAGTGTGATATAGCTATTTCTTGTGAGGACTTGCTTGATGAAGTTGCTAGTGAGCAAAATGCTAAGTGCAAGGGCAAGAAGGTAGTTGAGGCCGACAAGCATGATGACTATGTGAACATGAGGCAAGAAAACTCCAAGCTCAAGGAAGAGCTAATCAATCTCAAGGCAAGCAAGCCACTCACTATCAAGTCGGCCAAACAAGATGACAAAGATGCAATGACCTTGATCAACTCTCTCAAAGAGGAAAATGCAAAGCTCAAGGTTGAGAAGATCAAGCTTACAAGTGGATTGGAGAAGTTCACCAAGGGCCACAACCTTCAAAGTGAGATCTTGATGAACACTATCATGAAGACCGACAAGATCGACATTGAGTTCAAGGAGAACCAAATCATGAAGGCCAAGGTCAAGATAGAAGCCAAGAAATATTACAAGAACAAGGCTATGAGAAACAACTATGACACACCAAAGCCCAAACCCAAGAAGTGCTTTGGATGTGGTCAAGAGGGTCATCTTCAATCCCAATGCAAGACTCCACCTCCCAAGACCTTGCCCAAGCACATAAGACCTTTCGCTCATGATGCACACTTCATCATCAACAAGGACTCCAAGGGTAGACCTCAAGTTGTATTTCTCGGTCCAAAGATGAAGAACAAGCCCAAAGTGCTATGGGTTGCTAAGGAGTTGGTGGACAAGGCTATGGGACCTCGCCAAGTGTGGGTTCCCAAACAACAAGCTTAACTCCAAGTTGCTTGTGTGTAGGTGAACTACAAGACCGGTGGAAGTCATTGGGTGATTGATAGTGGATGCACTCAACATATAACCGGTGACTCCCGGATGTTCACCACACTTGAGGAAGATTGTGAAGGGCAAGACAAAATTACCTTTGGGGACAATTCAAAAGGCAAAGTGCAAGGTCTAGGCAAAGTGGCAATCTCAAATGACCAATCAATATCAAATGTCTTGCTAGTACAATCATTGAGCTTCAACTTGCTATCGGTGGGACAACTATGTGATCTTGGTTTCCAATGTCTCTTCACTCCAAATGAGGTAGTTGTGTCCAAGATTGAAGATTCATCATTGATATTCAAAGGGTTTCGGCACAACAATCTCTACCTAGTGGACTTCACTTCAAATGAAGCTAGTTTGCAAACATGTCTTTTCTCCAAGAGTTCTTTGGGTTGGCTATGACATAGAAGATTAGCTCATGTGGGAATGTCAACTTTGAAGAAGCTTGTCAAAAAGGAATTGGTTAGAGGTGTGAAGGATGTGGTGTTTGAGAAAGACAAACTTTGTAGTGCATGTCAAGCCGGCAAGCAAGTAGCAAACACTCATCCAACCAAAGCTTTCATGTCAACCTCAAGAGTTCTAGAGCTACTCCACATGGATCTTTTTGGACCTACCACCTATGCTAGCCTTGGCGGCAATCTCTTTTGCTTGGTGGTAGTTGATGACTACTCTAGATACACTTGGGTGTTCTTTCTTCAAGACAAGGGAGAAACTCAATCAATATTCAAGAAGTTTGCAACTAGAGCCCAAAATGAGTTTGATGTGAAGATCAAGAAGATAAGAAGTGACAATGGGACCGAGTTTGTAAACACCAAGATTGAAGACTATTGTGATGAAGTTGGGATCAAGCATGAAGTATCCGCCACCTATACTCCTCAACAAAATGGTGTAGTAGAGAGGAAGAACCGAACACTTATCACACTTGCAAGATCAATGCTTGATGAATATAACACCCCCGAGAAGTTTTGGGCCGAAGCAATCAACACCGCATGCTATGCGGCCAACCGACTATTTGTCCAAAGGCTTTTCAAGAAGACCCCCTATGAGCTTGTGAATGGAAAGAAACCGGATATATCCTTTTTCCGAGTGTTTGGTTGCAAAGTGTACATCTACAAGAAGCGCCAACACTTGGGCAAGTTCCAAAGAAGATGTGACATTGGTTTCTTAGTTGGGTATTCACTTAAATCCAAGGCATACCGTGTATTTAACAAAGCCACCGACTTAGTTGAAGAAACATATGATTTGGAGTTTGATGAAACTAATGGCTCTCAAGAAGAGCATGAACATCTTGATGATGTAGGTGATGAACCCTTGAGGGAGGCAATGAAGAACATGCCAATTGGTGCTATCAACCCACAAGAGGTGGAAGAAGTTGAAGATGAAGCAAATCAAGATCCTTCTCCACCTCACACGCCTCAAGTTGATGAAGAAGATCAAGTGAGGGAAGCTCAAGAAGACACTCACATCCCTCAAGATCAAGCCGAGGCCGAAGCAAGCAATGTTGAAGCACCGCAACCTTCTCCCCAAGAAATCAATAGAAGATCTACACCTATGCTTCAAGCACATCCGCAAGACCTCATCATAGGGAGTCCATCTAGGGGGGTAACAACTAGATCTAAACTTGCTTTTTATGTTGAATATCACTCCTTTGTTTCCTTTGTTGAGCCTTCTAGTGTGGAGGATACACTTGCGGATCCGGATTGGGTGAACGCCATGCACGAAGAGTTGAACAACTTCACATGGAACGAAGTGTGGACACTAGTAGAAAAGCCCAAAGGAGCAAGAATCATTGGCACCAAGTGGGTGTTTAGGAACAAGCAAGATGATCAAGGCGTGGTTGTGAGAAACAAGGCAAGATTGGTGGCAAAGGGGTTCTCCCAAGTTGAAGGCTTGGATTTTGGGGAGACCTTTGCACCGGTTGCAAGACTAGAAGCCATTCGTATCCTTTTGGCATATGCTTCACACCATAAAATGAAACTTTTTCAAATGGATGTGAAGAGTGCCTTTCTTAATGGTTTCATTAATGAATTTGTTTTTGTCTCACAACCTTCCGGGTTTGAAGACCCAAATTGTCCTAATCATGTGTATAGGTTGTCCAAGGCACTCTATGGATTGAAGCAAGCTCCAAGAGCTTGGTATGAAGGCTAAGGGACTTCCTACTCAAGAAGGGCTTCAAGATCGGGAAAGTGGATACCACACTCTTCACCAAGGTGCTAGATGGAGAGATCTTTGTTTGCCAAGTATATGTCGATGACATTATATTTGGGTCAACAAACCAAGATCATAGCAAGGAATTTGGTGCATTGATGTCCAAGGAGTTCGAGATGTCGATGATTGGCGAGCTAACCTTCTTCCTAGGCTTTCAAGTGAAGCAATTAAGGGAGGGCACCTTCATATCTCAAGAAAAGTACACTTATGATGTGCTCAAGAAATTCAAGATGGAGGATTTCTTGCCAATTAAGACCCCAATGCCTACCAATGGGCATCTCGATCTCGATGAGGGAGGTAAACCGATCGACCAAACTCTTTATCGTTCTATGATCGGTAGTTTACTTTACCTCACCGCTTCTAGGCCGGATATCATGTTTAGTGTGTGTATGTGTGCTAGGTTTCAAGCAAACCCTAAGGAGTCGCATCTTTGTGCGGTTAAAAGAATCCTTAGGTACTTAAGGCACACCCCTAGCATGGGTCTTTGGTATCCCAAAAGAGCTCCCTTCCAACTAGTTGGCTATTTCGATTCGGATTATGCCGGGTGCAAGGTTGATAGGAAGAGTACCTCCGGCGGGTGCCACATGCTAGGAAGATCACTTGTTTCTTGGTCCTCAAAGAAGCAAAATAGTGTGGCATTGTCAACCGCCGAGGCGGAATACATTGCCATGGGAGCAAGTTGTGCACAAATCTTATATATGACCTAAACACTCTTTGATTACGGCGTGTTTTTAAAAGAAGTTCCACTCTTGTGTGATAATGAAAGCGCCGTAAAGCTTGCAAACAACCCGGTTCAACACTCTCGCACCAAGCACATAGATATTCGCCATCACTTTCTTAGAGATCATGTGGCTAGGAAAGACATAACACTAGTTGGAGTTAAGAGCGAAGAGCAATTGGCGGATATCTTCACTAAACCACTCGATTGTTGACACGATTTTTGGCTCAAAGAAAAATGTGTCTATTATTTACTTTAATGTAATACAAGTAGTAAGTATGGCCAAATCCCATATAAGCGAGACATTGGTAGAAGTATAAATATTGCCACATGCTAGATAGAAAATTTAATATACCTCAAATGGGTATACAAAAAAAAGGGAGTTTATAAATGCTCCATGTGCAAACACGTCACGTTCATGCTCCGTAAAGATGGAAAGCAAATAAGTGAAATATTTTAGTTGATTAATCAATTGAGAAGATCAATTTAATTCTTTGACAGGCATGTTAGATCAGACGTGTGATCAAAAAGAAATGAAAGAAATACCGAGACAGGAGAGGCAAGTATACATGTGTACGGGTTTGCTTCTTGTTTTAGTTGATCAAGCAAATAGAATACATCAGAGCTACAGCTGCCATCCAGGATGCATGCACACACATGTGCATGGGATAGATCACGTGAGACACAAAGGTCACGTCGCCAATTCCATCTAAATGAGTTGGCGTAGATACAATATGTGCCTAATTTTCCGGCAGGGAATAATAGCCCTTCTCCATAATTGCTGGATTATAAAAGAAATGATAGATGGCCCACATGCCAGGCAGGGAGTCCTCCTATGCGCGCGTGTGGCTTTCAAACAGGATCACGGCGCCAATGACCAGCCCCGGGCAGGCGTAGACACGTTCTAGGCACTGACTGAGTCAAGCAAACCCCACGATCGCACGATCGGCAAGCGCGCGCCTTCGTTCAAATCGCGCGAGCCTGCGTATTAGCAAGAAGAATCAAAAATCGAAGGCGCCAAATAGCTCTGACAACAACTGTTCGCTTGGCCTATAAATAAACAGCCGCATCAAGCGTTCAAGCCCCCCCGCTCCTCCGATCCACAAGTGCCGCCAGGCTGCCGCTCATAGCCCCTGCTGAAGCAAACTGCCGTCAGGCTGCTGCAGCAGCACGCCGCTCGCCGGGCCAAGTTCTGCCCTGCCGTCTTGGAGATCACCAGAAGCAACGTCGTCAAGCCGCCGGTGAACCGCGAGGGGTCCTGCGTCAAGGTGCTGCACATCAGCAGAACAAGCAGTGCGCTGCTCTCGGTCAAGTCGCCGCCCTGCCGTGCTGAAGCCTGAAGATTTATTCCACAAGCTAGTACCGCTGCCAGGCAGCCGAAGCCAGGCCACCCAGGGAGCCCTGCGTCAAGCTACTGCGCATCGGTAGAACAAGGTGAGCAGCGGCATATGGCGCTCTTCTGATCCTCCATTCTGCAACGGCGGCGACCAACATATCATCAACTACATCGACATGTTGAAGCCCCGTGGGTAGCTTGTTTCGCGCAAGTTGCCATGGAAGAGCCTTGTTATTTGAACAAGTGCTAAGTTCATCCCAAGCCCCGTGAGTAGCTTGTTCTAAGCAAGTTGCCACGGAAGAGCCTTGTTCTTTGAATGAGTGCTAAGTTCATCCGCCGCGGCGCCGCCACGACATCGGGGCGCACAAAAGTCTATTTGCGAAGTGCTGTCCTACCCTGTGCTATATGTGCGGGCTCTAATCTTTAGAGTATATAACCGGCATACTAGTAGTAGGGCTAGTTTAAGCATGGGAAACAAGAAGATGATTGTGTATCAAATCAAATCAAAGAAACGACAGCGTCGCCATATACTGCATGTTCAGTCCGTTGGTCTGTCGTCCATGCATTCATAGCAACGTCCCATATAAGCACTAGCGTGTTAGCATATACATAATATATGTTGCATGCTAGCATCACGTAATCATGTTAAAAATCAGTTGCATGCTAGGGTCAACATGTGGTTATGTTAGCTGCTCCCCATCAAGCAATTGTGTTCACCAGTTAATAAATCATTCCTAGTGCGCCATACACGCATGCAAATCATGCATTTTAGTTTGGGCATTAGGCTAATCTGAGTGGGAGTTTCATTTGAGTTTCATTTGCATTAAATAGGTTGCCACATATGCATTTTTGATGACATGGCAGTGTATTTAAGAAGAGAGATAAGAAATGAGTGTCATCTAGATGAAACTCTCCTGACACGATTACCAACTATCTTTGAGTCATGGAATTAAATATTTTTGAAACTCTAGAATGAAACTTTGCATTGAGAGAGGGTGTTTCTTTCAAGTTTCATTTCATTCTACATGACATGGCAGTCTTGGAAACAATAAAGTGAAACTCTCCACTGAGACTGGCCTTAGGATCATACCACGGATATGCGTATCTCGCCGGCAGTTCATGTCGCAATTAAGTGAGTAAATTGCACAGGAATAAATGAAAAGACAAATAGATCATCCCATTCACCATGCCATGCATATGTAGTAATAATTAAGCAAAGCTAGCTAGTTGTAGCAGCTTCTGCCTGCGTATACGAATCACGCATGTACTACTCGGATCCATAGCCAAAAGTTTGCATCGTCAAAAGTTACATTGACCAGCTAAATCAAATCAAAGATACTAAATTAATCAGTGCTGTATAAATTTAGCCACGGCGATGCCGGCCTGTTAATTTTCATATGTTGTATCAAATAAATAAAGATCAGCATGCTGTCTTAATCAAATCAAATAAACAAAGTAAAAATAGTGTATATTGTAAAGTCATTTTGCATGTTATACGTCGGGGTTACAGGTTGACAAACGAATCACCCTGTTCAGCATGCCATGCAGTAATAAGCAAAGCTAGCTAGTTGTTAGCAGTTTTTACCTGCATGTATAAACCATGCGTGTATATTACTCCACGGCCGGAAGCCTGCTTCGTCAAAAGTTGCATCAACCAGCCGCAAATCAAATCCAAGATACTAAGTTATTTAGTATAAACCAAGTAGAGGGCGTCGGGTTTAGCTAGCTTGCATCTTCTTGCTGCATCCCGCACACATACATTGCGTCCAAATAAAATACATAGCCTTGCATGCCTTGCGCACAAACCAGCACCGCCTGCGCTCTCTGCACTCAAGTTAGTCCTGCACGTCATGCTCCTGTTGGGTGGCAACGTAGGGAAAACGTAAGTCAAAATGTCAAGTTATTATATCTTTGGATAAAATGAACCAAGCTATTAACGCCCAATGCCATGTCCTCGAAATAATTAAATGGAAACACCAAACTTCGTCTCGGCTGCATCCCGCGTGAAACAAAGGTGTAGTCAAATGGAGGGCAAATACATGTCGCATATACAAAGGCATGCATGCCAACGCTGCAAGTTCAGAAACAAAATCAACCAGTATTTGTATGCTGTGAGAATATGTCAAATATGTCAACTTGTCCAATCCAAATAAAATTAGGAGCCACGACACTAAACTGCGCTCAAACCCAAAGTAAGAAAACACCGTCCGATCCTAATTAAATTAGGAGGCAAGACGCTAAACTGCATTCAAACTAAACATAAGTAAATTTCGTCCAATCCTAACCAAATTAGGAGGCAAGACATTAAACTGCACTTAGTCATATAGTTAAAGAAATTAAGCTAGCAGAAAAGAAACCATGCTAGTAAATTGCATGCATGCTAGCGCCAAGTCTAGACGCTGCCGCATGCTAAGATGACATGAAAAATACATCTTGCATACAGAATTAACCACTGGTGCATTTACGTAAAGCATCATGTTATATGGCTCAAATAAAGTAACATACCTCAAAGTACCAGGTGCACTCATACGTGCATTTCAAAGGCGTATGCCAAGTCATGTGTAGTCTCGTATAACTTGATGAGATTATAACAAGTTAATCTTCAAAGCAAACTGCGCACGCGCATGATATATATGCTGCACCATCGATCAAAGAAATATGAAACAATATTGGTTCCTACCAGTTCGACATATGCATTCAAATGCATGCATACTCAAGTAACTAAACAGTAGCTGCATGCCTGCATGCATGAGCTACTAAAAATCAGCATCATGTCATGTCTAAACAAAATGACATTTACCATGTTCAAGTTTATGCCAGCATGCGCCTATTCACGATTATTACAGAATTGAAGACCTTTGTTTTCCTTTTTGTAGTTTGTAATAGCAAGCCATATGATGTAATCTTATGTACTCATGTTGGAACTCTTAATCAGGGGTCTCCTCTACGGAGGTGTAATTAACATAATTTTTATGGAAATATAAGAATTATGGAAGTATGGACTCGCATACCTGTTCTTTACTTTTTGTCCCATTTAAATTAAACTAAAATTAAATTTGTCTCTGCTGACGCGGAAGCGGGTCCTTTAGCCGCCCGTTTCCCCGCAATCAGATTCTGGCACGCCCAGTGGGACATACTTCTCCCCTCATCTTTGAGTTCCAACATGTTTGCATCATATGGCTTTGACCTAAAATGTCAAATGAAATTATATACATGCATATTTGCATTCAAGAAAACTCATATACGGTTTTCTTATATGAAGGTATGGCTGGACGTGTGCAAGAGTTCGTCACCATCCGCATTGGTTCCCTTTGGGTCGATGTGCCCATTGGTCCTGCTCAAGTCACCAGCAGCGCTAGTTCGCTCAACACCACAGCTGCCTCTCCAGTTGTGGTCGCTCAAGACCAAGAAGTTAACTCCAAGCCCGAGGAGGGCTTCACTCCTGTCATCTCCAAAGCTGCCAAGCGGCGTGCAAGGAGGGTTGCTGCCAAAGCAAGAATGATGGCCTCCAATGAGCGCGCTACCAACTGCCGCAAGGCCGCACCTGTCAACAAGGCCGCACCTGTCAACAAGGCCGCACCTACCAACGTTGTAGCTCCTAGCTCGTCCAAGCCCAAGGGTGACAAACCCTCAAGCTCCAAGGTGGCGCCAAGCTTCCGCCCCACCACACTTGGGGAATGGCCTGTTTGTGCTAAGAAGGCAGCATCAACCAAGCCGACATCGCCAAGGGTGTCCTTTGCATCAACCCCAAAGACAAAGGGGGCGATGCCATCGTCTGCCACTCCTGCCCCAAGCAAATTGGAGGCACCACAAATGAAGACTACTCCAACTTTCCCACCTCCAAGTAGGGGGATAGTGCTGCGGGATCCACCTCAAAAGCCGCAGCTCAACAACAAAGAGAAAGTTCCTACCAGCAAAGGCAAAGCTGTGGCGTCGATAGATAGTACGTCGTCCATGGATAGTGATTCATCGACCAAGAGCCGACTTCGGGCTGAGGCCCCGGAGTTCATCCCTACTACAGTCTGCAATGATCAGCCAAAGCATGAGCTTCGGTGGCAGGGGATTCACCTCTCCCTCAATGATATAAGGAGGGGACATGTGGATCCTGCTGCGACACTCTCTGATCCCATATCATCAGAGGTGGCACCACCACGGTCGTCTGCACAAGACTCAGTGTCTCCAAAGCGCCGCCACCGAAGGCAACGCAACATACATCAAGCTTGGGTCAACTTCAACAACTCGATTGATTCCATGACTAATGCGCAACGTGCTTATGTTGTGGGCTCAATCTTGGCTCGGCAAAGTAGGGAATATTGCAGGATCCGAAATGCAGCAAGGCAAGCTTTTCAAGCGTCAATGGAAAGGACAATATGCCAAGACCTTAGAAGTTTATTGCCTGGAGCATCCACTTCCGCCGATAATGTTGAAGGTGAAATCATGCGCCGTGCCGAAGCTTTGGCCAAATTGCCTGAGCATAAAGAGTTCATAAAGAAGGACTCGCGACGCGGCAAATATGCAAAGCAAGCTGCAAATGTGCGTGCAAGGCGTGCTAGCTTAAAAGAAAGAGAGCTGGCCATCCCTACCAACTCTACGTCTAGTAGGGTACAGGGGGAGGCGTCATCAAGTCGTGCTGGTGGCACCCTAAATGAGATAAATTTAGTCACTCCAAGATTGAGGAGTACAACAACGGCGCCCTATCAACCCCCTCATAAAAGGGTTACGAGCAATCGTTTCGAGGTGTTCTCTTCCATGCCGGTGAGTGTGGAGGAGGAAGCTTGCAACACAAGTGATACTTCCTCGGCTTCTACACATTTCAAAAGAAAGAAGCCCTGCAAGCAAATTCCTTTGGGTCATCGTCCAACGACTAGAAGTCAAACAAGTTCTGGCTCGGCTGATCTGAACCCACCAAATGGGGAAGATCCACAAGCTTCAAGTGATGATGGTTTACACTCTTCGCATAATGAGAGTGAGCAAGGTGAGGCCGAACAAGTTCTTACCACAAATCATGGACAATCCGTGGAAGAGCAGATGAACCAAATGATGGCTGCTCTACAACAAAAAGAAGAAGAGTTGGCCACTCTCCGTGAGCAAGTAGCCAATGCTAGAAATCAAACCAATAATGATGCAAATCCATCGACCAGCCAGAACGCTCCTCCTCCCCATCCTTCGGCAAGTCAGGATGGTCATCATCCCCATCGTCAACCTGAACTTACCCTTGAAAGCATACAAAGGATGATTTCTGAGGGCGTAAAAGCACAGTATATGCAAACTCATTACTCCATGCGTCCTGGTTATGTTAAACCCTATCCGCCGGAAGTGGACATGGTACCATTTCCAAACAACTATCGCCAGCCGCAGTTTAGCAAGTTCAATGGGACTGGGTCACCACACGAGCATGTGGCTCATTTCCTTGCTGCGTGCCAAGATACGGCACACAATGGAGCTCTCCTCCTACGCCAGTTCGTGCAAACGTTGTCTGGTCCAGCTTTCACATGGTACAGCAAGTTGGCGCCAGGCTCAATCCGCACATGGGAGCAAATGCAAAACGCCTTCCTAGAGCGCTTCTATAGCACTCAAAGGATGGTGGGAATAACTGAGCTGACTCAAACTATGCAAAGGCCAATTGAGAAGGCTGCAGATTTCATCAATAGGTGGAGAAACTTGAGCCTCCACTGCCCACAGCCAATCACGGAACCAGAAGCGGTCCGTATGTGCATGAACAACTTGAGCCCTGACATGGCCATCCACCTACAAGGTGTACGGCCAATAACTTTTGAAGAGTTGTCCTCAAAAGCCACTGATATTGAGAACTACATGCAACGAGTTTCTCGACCAGGGAGGGCATTCAACAAGCCATTGGAAAAGAATGGCCAGCATGATAGGCCGCCTGCCAAAACAAAACAAATGCAGGCCATGGAGGCCACGGTGGCTCCCCAAAAGTTCCAAACTAGGGGTGTCTCCATGAAATTCCAAAAGAGAGAAAAGGGTGATACGTCCGCTCCTAGGAGGCCAACTCTTAGTGAGCGACAAAATCAGAAATATTCCTTTCCTGTCGAAGAAGTGGATGATCTCTTCATGGGATTGAGGGAATTGGGACTCATTGAGCTCCCTAAACCAAAGAGGCCCGAAGAAGCTTCTAAATTTGATGATCCCAATTTCTGCCATTATCATCGCATCCTAGGTCATACACTCAAGGATTGCTTTGTGGTCAAAAACTTGATACAGAAGCTCATAGATGAGGGCACCTTAGATGCTGATCAACAGAAAGATATGATGAAAGGGAAGAAAACGGCTACGTCAAATGTCGCCACCTTTCAAAATGATTCGGTGAGTTGTGCAACTCCAAAAATGTGGCCAACTTATGATCAATATATGATATCAAAACCTGAGCATGTTAATGTGTCTTTCTCAGGACATCCAAAACAGCAAGCTGAGCGCCAGCATGAGGGCAAGGCTTTCCTTCGATGGATCCATTCCCCAAAAGGAGGACCATCAAGTTCCCAAAGATCAGGAGAGCGTCGACAGCAACTCTCAAGACGATTTGCTCTACGACGAATGATGGAAAAGGGCGAAGGCCCGCGCTTCTACCATGATATCAAGAGGCGTGAGGCCGACTCCCTCGAAAAATATGATGTCTTCCCCATCGGAGTTTTTGAGGATGATGATGATGAGTCTCTTCACTTCCCTGAAGAAGAGACAGTAGAAGTTGATGAACTTCAGCTTAGATCAGGCCGTCAACTTCCTAGACCATCTCCTCAACAAAGAAATCCCCAAAATGTAACTCCGAGTGATGTAACTGACCATGTTCCTCATGTGTCGGTCAAATATGATGTAGTCTCGCACTTGAAGAAAATACCAGCGATGTTGTCTGTGTATGATGCTTTGTGTCTCTCTTCTGATTTACGAAAAGCGTTTATTACTGCACTTTCGTTTCCTGAAGATTATAGGGTTGAGGTTTCACAAGCAGAAGTAAAATTAGCACGAGCTCGAGGTATTACCTTCAGTGATGAGGATCTGTTATTAGGAAATATAAAACATAACAGGCCCCTTTTCATGCTTGGCGAGATTGATGATCTTCCTGTTAATCGTATAATGATTGATGGTGGTTCAGCCATAAACTTGTTGCCCATGCGTACTCTCAAAAAGATAGGATATTCTAAAGGAGATTTATGTCACTCAAATGTTGTTATTCATGGCTTCAATCAATCAGGTCAAGAAGCCTTGGGTACCATATGTCTAGTTTTAAAATTTGAAAGTTTCACGACATACGTAAAGTTTTATGTGATCGATGCGGCAACCTCATATAATGCTCTCATTGGTCGCCCATGGCTGCATGAAAATGGAGTTATTCCATCTACTCTCCATCAATGCATCAAGTACAAAGATCCTTCAGGAGATATAATAAGGATTTTTGCGGATAAGAAGCCATTTACTACGGCAGAAACCTTCTATGCTGACGCGAAGTTCTATTTTGAGCATGTTGATAAAGTCTCAAAGCCAAAACCAACATTGCCATTAGAACAAAATATCCCCAAGATAGAAGTTGGCGAGGCCACGTCAAGCAAAAAAGTATATCGGTATATACCAAATAATCAAAGGAAGAAAGGCGATCCAATATTTCGCGTCATAAATAAAAAGTCCTCTCAAAATAGAGGTACTTCATTCCCAACTCCCTTACCTCCTTTGGTGCAATACAAAATTAAACAAGCCCAAATTGAAAGGGATGATAAAAGAAAAATGTCTACACAAATTACTTTGTTAAATAAAGATGATCAAACATTACCTATCTCTTTATATGATGACAAAGTTCTTTACATGATGCAACAGATGGGATATGATATATCTACTGGTCCATCTCTATGTGACGGCCGGGGGCAACTCGCACCTTTTGAAAAGTTGTTGTCCGAGGCTCAACTCAATGCTTTATATCAAGACGAAGTATTGAAAGAAGAAAAATATGGTTTAGGCTATGAAGTTAATATGACTTCCGCTGAGCCTATTGGTGCTACTGAAGCATCTCCACAAATGGAGGATGGAAATCAACCAACTATTGATGAGTTGGAAGAAATTAATATTGGCACGGATGATGATCCCCGTCCAATCTTCATCAGCAAACATCTATCCAAACAAAGTAAGAAAGAATACCATAAATTTCTTTCTGCAAATAGAGATGTATTTGCTTGGTCTTATGAAGAAATGCCAGGTTTAGATCCAGCGGTGGCGGTACATAAATTGGCCGTCCAAAAAGATGTCACTCCAGTGAAGCAAGGACAAAGAAGATTTCGTCCAGAACTTCTCCCACAAATAGAGGCTGAAGTCGATAAGCTCATAGCTGCTGGGTTTATTCGAGAAGTAAAATACCCGAAATGGGTGTCTAGTATTGTACCCGTTAAAAAGAAAAATGGGAAGATACGTGTGTGTGTTGATTTCAGAGATTTAAATAAAGCATGTCCAAAAGATGACTTTCCAATTCCGATCTCTGAAATCCTTATTGATGCTACTATGGGATATGAAATATTCTCCTTCATGGATGGTTTCTCTGGTTACAACCAAATAAAAATGTCACCAGAAGATGAGGAGTTAACGGCATTCCGCACACCAAAGGGAATATATTGTTATAAAGTGATGCCTTTTGGGTTAAAAAATGCGGGTGCCACATATCAACGTGCAATGACCATTATTTTAGATGGATTGTTGTATGAAATCGTTGAATGCTATATAGATGATATTGTTGTAAAATCTAAGCGCGAGAAAGACCACTTAAAACACTTAGAAAAGGTGTTTGAACGCCTCAGGAAGCATAAACTGAAAATGAATCCTATGAAGTGCGCTTTTGGGGTAACTTCGGGAAAATTCTTGGGTTTCGTAGTTACCAAACATGGCATTGAAATTGACCCTACTAAAATAAAGACAATCGTCAACATGCCTCGACCAACAAACTTGCACGAATTAAAGAGCCTCCAAGGCCATTTAGCATATATAAGGAGGTTCATTTCAAATCTGGCCGGGAGGTGCAAACCTTTCTCTCGGCTCATGAAAAAAGGAGTTCCGTTCCAATGGGATCAAGCATGTCAGAATGCATTTGATGATATAAAGAAATATTTAACAAATCCTCCTGTCTTATGCGCGCCAATTAAAGGGCGGCCGCTAATCCTCTACACAGCAGCCATGCCAATTTCATTAGGTGCTCTGTTAGCACAAACCA
The DNA here is from genome assembly GCA_022036555.1 of Microstegium vimineum. Classification (NCBI taxonomy): domain Eukaryota; kingdom Viridiplantae; phylum Streptophyta; class Magnoliopsida; order Poales; family Poaceae; genus Microstegium; species Microstegium vimineum. The sequence continues at coordinate 39,245,261 of CM039129.1, read as the reverse complement.
ATGATGAAGGGAAAGAAGTCTCCCTATACTATTTGAGTCGCACCCTGCTGGGGGCAGAGTGCAACTACCCAGATATAGAAAAAATATGCTTAGCACTTGTGTTTGCAGCTCAAAAGCTCCGCCATTACATGCTAGAACATACCGTACATCTCGTGTCGAGAGCTGATCCACTCCGACATATTTTAAGTAAAATGACATTATCAGGTAGATTGGCCAAGTGGGCCATGATCCTTTCACAATTTGATATTGTGTTTGTGCCACAGAAAGCCATTAAAGGTCAAGCTTTGGCTAATTTTCTAGCTGCACATCCTATACCTGATGACTTTCCCATTGATGATGATCTGCCAGATGAGGAAGCCTTCACCACTACGGTATCTAATCCTACGTGGCAAATGTATTTTGATGGCGCTTGCCGAAAGTCAGGAGCAGGTGCGGGAGTTGTGTTTGTCACACCTGATGAGGCGATACTCCCATATTCTTTCACACTAACTTCAGCGGTTTCAAATAATGCTGCTGAATATGAAGCACTAATTATTGGGCTTGAAATTGCTCACAACATGGGCCTAAATACACTTTCTGTGTATGGAGACTCCCAATTAATAGTAAATCAACTATTGGGAACATATACTGTAAAGAAAGAAGGACTTGTGCCATATTTTCGGAAAGCAACAGAATTAATGGCTATGTTTGCTGATCTAAAAATTATGCATGTTGTAAGAAGCCAAAATGAGAAAGCAGATGCATTGGCAAGCTTAGCTGCCAGTATGTCAATAAGTCCACATCAAACTATGGATGTTCATGTAGAGGAACGAAGAGTTCTCCCTGTACTTGCTGAGGAAAAGAATGTATTATCTACTTCAGCCATGACTATTGACACATATGAAATAGAAATGGGTGATTGGAGAACACCTTTTCTGGATTATTTGCTTCATGGATATTTGCCCCTGGATTCTAGTGAAAGGTCTAGGATTCGAAAGAGGTCAATAAATTATACATGTATAAATGACACGCTCTATCGGCGTTCTTGCGATGGCATTTTACTCCGTTGCCTTGCCGGGAATGAAGTAATTGAAGCCTTAAAAGAAGTTCATTCTGGAGCGTGTGGCGCACACCAATCTGGACCAAAACTACATTACCAATTAAAACATTTGGGTTATTATTGGCCTACAATGTTTGATGATGCTATGAATTTTGCAAAGAGATGTCATGAATGCCAAATACATGGTAATTTCATACATCAGCCCCATGAACCCTTACATCCAACAAACATGTCTTGGCCCTTTGAAATGTGGGGAATGGATGTAGTTGGGCCTATAAATCCCCCGTCCTCTAAGGGACACAAGTTCATTCTTGCTGCAAACCGACTACTTCTCTAAGTGGGCGGAGGCTGTAGCACTCAAAGAAGTTAAAGCAGAAAATGTAGAAGATTTTATAAGGATGAACCTTATATATCGATTTGGGATTCCAGCCCGCATCATTTCCGATAACGGAAGTTCTTTTAAAAATCGGCCAATAGAGAAGATGTGTGCCAAATTCAAAATTAAGCACCACTTCTCCACTGGGTATAATCCATCTGCTAACGGTCAAGCTGAAGCATTTAATAAAGTGCTATGCAAATTACTTAAAAAGGTTGTCTTACAAAATAAGAGACATTGGCATGAAAAATTACTCGAGTCTTTGTGGGCGTATAGAACCACAACTCGGACACCAACGAAAATGACGCCCTACTCACTTGTATATGGAGGAGAGGCGGTCCTACCATTGGAAGTGCAAATTGCCTCTTTACGAGTCGCTATCCGAGAAGAACTCAATGAGGATGAATCAGCGAAATTACGCCTAAAAGAACTGGATAATCTCGAAGAAAAACGGCTTCATGCGCTGCAAAATTTGGAGGCATACCAAGCCCGAATGTCTCGAGCGTTCGATAAACGGGTGAAACGGAGATCGTTCAAAGAGGAGATTTAGTTCTTGCAATCATTCGACCCATGAATATTACTCATCGAATGCAAAGCAAGTTTGAGCCTAAATGGGAAGGTCCATATATCGTAAAGGATGTTTACTCCAATGGTGCTTATAGGATTATATCCCCAGATGGCGAGTATTACCCACCACCGGTCAATGGAAAATTCTTGAAGCGCTACTATGCATAAAAAAAAAGGACATATATACGCTCTGTCATGAGCCTAAACTGTCAAATAAAAGTAAAATATCACTCCATTGCTCACGAGATTAAACTGTAGCATAAAAAATTGTACGCTCCCGCATGAGCCTAAACTGCTAAGATAAAATAAATACTACTCTGTCATGAGCCTAAACTGTCGATTAAGAAAAATGCTGCTCCATTGCTACATGAGCTTAAACTATTAGCACAAAAAAAAAGAGAAGCTCCTTCATGAGGTTAAACTGAAACAAAAGAACATATGTAAATACATGTATATACATGGCTCCTGTAGGTACACGTTCGTTCAGCAGCCTAGTACTGCAGCTCGAACTAACCTGAGTGTTAGTACACGCAAATTTCAGGGCATGTACATACGGAGTGTTGATGCACTTATTATATATGAGGAAAAGGAAGTGACGTAAATGAAATAAACAAGCCAATTTTCAGATGTGTCCCAAACAAACCAAGGTTCTGATGCATATCTGAATTAACAAAGGATAGCTAATAGTTACAGAATCCAAATGAAACTTGATAGATATCCAATAAACCAAAATAAAGCAAATAGAATGTTCGGAACTAATTATAGGAAATAAAACATTTAAAGTTTGACATGAGATTTGGCAAAGCTAATCAAACAGCTGGGTCCACTAATTGCCTTCAGGGAAAACCTTATTCAGATCAACGAAAAGCTTCTCAGCCTCCTGAACAGGAACCGTTATCTTCACTTGAAGGTCATCATTGGCCTTTGCATTTGCTTGTGCAGTTGCCTCATGCAGGCCCTGTTCCTGCCTCTCAACTTCTGAATTCTGAGCAGACTGAGTGTTCAGTAATTCTTTCTCCTTTTCATCTAACTCCTTCAAAGCATAAGTAAGCCTGGCAATCTCTGCTGAAATTTCAGTTTTCTTCTCTGAAATTGATGCCATCTCCTGAGTAGTGGCTTGAAGTGCATCCTTCTTAAGTGAAAGTTCTTGTTGAGCCATACAAACAGCTTGGTCCACTTGACCAGAGTTGGCTGCAAATTCGTCATAAGCATGCTGCAGTTGTTTAGAGATGTCTATCAGCTTGTCTAGCATGTCCTTGATCTTGGAGATGCTCGCGAAGTTCACAGGAAGATTAGCTGAAATAGTTTCCATGGTGGCACGACGTTCTGGCTCTCTCAATGTGCTGACATTCAGCCCATCAAGAGCCGGTTGCACCACCTTATGAGCAGCTATCAAGAACGCTTTTTCCATTTCAGGAATGTCCATGCTCTGTGTCTCCTGAGATTGTGCTTGACTAGAAGAAAGTTGTTCAGGCTGCTGTCCCAAACCTAAAAAAAAAATGACATATGAGTGAATAAGAAAGATATAAAAAAAAAATGGTAAAAGAGCTCCTGCATGAGCCTAAATTTAAAAAAAAAAAGAAAACATTGATGTGAATAGAAATACTAGGTAAATCAATGCTAGCTAAGAAGGGCTACACGAGTCACATTATACGGGGACTTCAAATAGAGCCCCCACCTAATTCTGTGGTAGCAATATAATTTCCAATGGATGGGGAAGGCTCCAAACCACTTTCCCTCATCACTATTCGAAAATCTGCAGCAGCTGCGTCACCTCCATCTTCTAGACACTCTGTACTAGTAGCAGACTGATTATGATCGTCATTTTCCATAGCAATGCTGGGGGCATGTGCAGTGGATGAGTCACAATCTTCATTCACGTCACTAAGATGAGGTCTTCGCTTGGTTGGGGGTTCTACAATGACGTTTGGAGCAATAATAGCAGAAAATGCTTGTTCCTGGTTATTTCTGCTGGGGGCTGCTCCAATATCTAGATTACCATCCACATCCACATTATCAAATTCAAGCTTTCGCTTGGCTAGAGGCTCTGCATCGACGTTTGGAGCGACAATGTTAGAAGAGGGTGGTCCTAGGTCATCGCCTGGCATTAAGGCATTCTGATTACCCATCGCTGCCTGATCGTTCACTTGGCCCCTTGAGCTGGCAAATCTTCAGCTAAACTAAGAACACGGGAGGGTCCAGTAGCGGGATCAATATGAGAATTGCTTCTTGGCTGTAGAAATGAATGCACATATTAGCAAAGAATATATATATATATATATATATATATATATATATATATATATATATATATATATATATATATATATATATAAAAATGGGATAGTAAAAAAAAGAGGTGCATACCTGATATGGTCGGATGGAAGGAAGAGTCCTTGAATGCAGAAAGTTGGAAAGTGCTTTCTTCCAAGGACCATCAATTTCTTCTATTTTTGTTTTAATAAACTCAACATACTGAGCGCGGCGTTCCTCGGGCACCTTGTGCACCACAAATAAATCATGTTGCGAAAGTCGACGACTGACAATGACCCTGTCAACTGCTCGTATCTTTCTATCATGATAAGGTACCCTACCAAGAGCGATGCCACGACTGAGACTAGCCAAAATTGAAGTAAAGGGCTCCGAAAATTTTCTATACCACTTGAGCCAATGTATTGTACACTTGCCAAGGGGGGTATCGTCTCGAAGAAAATGCAAATTATCTTGCTCTGGACGTAAAATGTGCCTCCAATAAGCAAAGGCAATCCCAAAATCTTCTTCAGTGTACAAACTTGTTAATGGGAGAAATGGGATCAATTGGTCAAGTCTAAATTGGCGAGCCACACGATCCGGATGGTATGGCTCTGCGATGCATAGGACAGCACGCCTCCAGGGAAGCATGCCACGATGGATAGAGAGACAAAACATTCTGCTGATCCATGCTGGTGGGAATACCCTTGGTTGATCTGAAAAATTTGACTTGTAGGGAGACCAAAGAACATTCGCATCTCTACATAAAAAATTGAATGCTTCTGCAGGATTGAAATGTTTGGGGATCCTGAACATAATGTTAGCCATCATCGGTTTCCTCGAAGTATGGTGATAACCCGGGACACACGCACCCCGCATTCTTTCACCAAAAATATTCTTGAGATAGGCCCCCATCCAGCCTATGACATAGTGAACGGGCCAACACCTCTTCATGTAAGAAGGACCAACAGGATGTGTGCTAATCAGTCTCAGTGAGTAGTATAATGAGCATAGCGCTGGTTGCGCTAGGGCATAGCGACGACCCATAGCAATCCAAGAAGCCATCACTAACACCCCACGACGAATCGATGGTCCTCCCCCGACAATAACAAAGCTACAAAGCCAAAGTGCCAAGAAAGCGGCTTTGTAAGTAAGTGAGGAATCAGCATCGCTAGAACGAGGAGGACCTCCTTGTGTGTTATGAAAATGATCACACCATTCTTGAAATGTAACTTCGTTTCCGACTTGCAAATGATCCCATACCCTCAGAAGCTCAGATAGACATTTAGGATAATGTAGGAGACAAGGATCATACTCATGCCGAAAGGGAATAAATTCTTCATAAGCCTCTCCATCTAAAGGTAAACCCGCAATTCGAAGCATATCTAAAAGAGTTACCGTGCGCTCACCATCCGCGAAAATAAAGGTGTTTGTTTCTGGGTTCCATCTTTCTAGAAGAGACTTGAATAGTGAGGCCGCGATGGAATAACGACCCAGTGAACAATAGATGGCCCCATAGATATAATCAGTACCTTCCTTATCCCCTTTCAAATTCAAAGAATGGTGGTTCAGGACTGCAGTACCCCACTCCACATATCCTGAAGGAACTGAAACATATTCTATGCTATGATGTTCCCATCCAAAACCCTGGGATATCATGCGATTGCCCAAAGTGTATGCTTGTACTGATTGAGACGTTGGTGCAGCAGGGTAAAAACAACGACCACGGATGGTTGATACTGCTCTAAACCCGCGAGCACCATTATCCCTCTCACCCGTCGTCAATTCTTTTTCTATAATCATGGGGTTGGCCTCATCACCAGACGTGGGGGCATATGTTTGGAACTGGGCCACACGGGAAAGCGGCAGCCTCTCAAATGAACCAAGAGGTGGATTGTCCGCCTCCATCTACAATAAATACAGTATATCTATATAAAAGTAGATATCATGGTGGAGCATATGGTATAAAAAAAAAAGAGAGTACGATCGCGGCTGGGATTGCACAAATAATATTTTTGGCCCGCTAGAACCCCAGAACGCAAACTACAAGAAACTAGATGGATAGATACGGGATAACCAGGTGCTGAATCTGCCCATATCCGTCAGATTATTATACATAAAAGATCTAACCAGTAATCGACGCGACAAATAAATCAGAACATGATTAAACAAATCGAGTGTTGAAGATACTCAGATGAAGATTTTTTTTTTTTTTTTTTTTTTTTTTTTTTAAAGTGTACCCTTCGTCGCTGTCAGAAGAGAGACAGCAAGGAGACGTCGTCACGCCGCCAAATTAACCAGAGTTTCTTGCTTTGAACGGGCGATGATGAACCAAAAAGAAATCCGAAGAAACTTCAATGATAGGTAGGAATAACAAAAAAAAATGAGAGAGAAGCTAAATGAAAGGATATGTTACCGTGATCTAGGGGAGATCAAAGGAGCAAGTGTCAGGTGAGTTCTGCGCCGCCAGGCTTCTGGGGTTATAATAAACAAATGTGACTAATTGAGTCCTATTATTTAGCCACGAGCTTCCCCACCTCCCTGCATATTCGGGAGTTGACGTTTCAAGAGAATTTTGAATATGCATAAAAAAAAACGGATATATATCCTTCTCATTCGCCACGCACGAAAGATGCGATATCCCCATCAGGTGCTAGTCATATATTGAATATACATGTTACCTACAAAATAAAAGGGAGAGAAACCATAAACAAAAAATCTCAAGTTTCGAGCTTTGGATCCATCAACATATATTTTCCGCATCCAAACCTCGAGGGGGCATCTGTTGACACGATTTTTGGCTCAAAGAAAAATGTGTCTATTATTTACTTTAATGTAATACAAGTAGTAAGTATGGCCAAATCCCATATAAGCGAGACATTGGTAGAAGTATAAATATTGCCACATGCTAGATAGAAAATTTAATATACCTCAAATGGGTATACAAAAAAAAGGGAGTTTATAAATGCTCCATGTGCAAACACGTCACGTTCATGCTCCGTAAAGATGGAAAGCAAATAAGTGAAATATTTTAGTTGATTAATCAATTGAGAAGATCAATTTAATTCTTTGACAGGCATGTTAGATCAGACGTGTGATCAAAAAGAAATGAAAGAAATACCGAGACAGGAGAGGCAAGTATACATGTGTACGGGTTTGCTTCTTGTTTTAGTTGATCAAGCAAATAGAATACATCAGAGCTACAGCTGCCATCCAGGATGCATGCACACACATGTGCATGGGATAGATCACGTGAGACACAAAGGTCACGTCGCCAATTCCATCTAAATGAGTTGGCGTAGATACAATATGTGCCTAATTTTCCGGCAGGGAATAATAGCCCTTCTCCATAATTGCTGGATTATAAAAGAAATGATAGATGGCCCACATGCCAGGCAGGGAGTCCTCCTATGCGCGCGTGTGGCTTTCAAACAGGATCACGGCGCCAATGACCAGCCCCGGGCAGGCGTAGACACGTTCTAGGCACTGACTGAGTCAAGCAAACCCCACGATCGCACGATCGGCAAGCGCGCGCCTTCGTTCAAATCGCGCGAGCCTGCGTATTAGCAAGAAGAATCAAAAATCGAAGGCGCCAAATAGCTCTGACAACAACTGTTCGCTTGGCCTATAAATAAACAGCCGCATCAAGCGTTCAAGCCCCCCGCTCCTCCGATCCACAAGTGCCGCCAGGCTGCCGCTCATAGCCCCTGCTGAAGCAAACTGCCGTCAGGCTGCTGCAGCAGCACGCCGCTCGCCGGGCCAAGTTCTGCCCTGCCGTCTTGGAGATCACCAGAAGCAACGTCGTCAAGCCGCCGGTGAACCGCGAGGGGTCCTGCGTCAAGGTGCTGCACATCAGCAGAACAAGCAGTGCGCTGCTCTCGGTCAAGTCGCCGCCCTGCCGTGCTGAAGCCTGAAGATTTATTCCACAAGCTAGTACCGCTGCCAGGCAGCCGAAGCCAGGCCACCCAGGGAGCCCTGCGTCAAGCTACTGCGCATCGGTAGAACAAGGTGAGCAGCGGCATATGGCGCTCTTCTGATCCTCCATTCTGCAACGGCGGCGACCAACATATCATCAACTACATCGACATGTTGAAGCCCCGTGGGTAGCTTGTCTCGCGCAAGTTGCCATGGAAGAGCCTTGTTATTTGAACAAGTGCTAAGTTCATCCCAAGCCCCGTGAGTAGCTTGTTCTAAGCAAGTTGCCACGGAAGAGCCTTGTTCTTTGAATGAGTGCTAAGTTCATCCGCCGCGGCGCCGCCACGACATCGGGGCGCACAAAAGTCTATTTGCGAAGTGCTGTCCTACCCTGTGCTATATGTGCGGGCTCTAATCTTTAGAGTATATAACCGGCATACTAGTAGTAGGGCTAGTTTAAGCATGGGAAACAAGAAGATGATTGTGTATCAAATCAAATCAAAGAAACGACAGCGTCGCCATATACTGCATGTTCAGTCCGTTGGTCTGTCGTCCATGCATTCATAGCAACGTCCCATATAAGCACTAGCGTGTTAGCATATACATAATATATGTTGCATGCTAGCATCACGTAATCATGTTAAAAATCAGTTGCATGCTAGGGTCAACATGTGGTTATGTTAGCTGCTCCCCATCAAGCAATTGTGTTCACCAGTTAATAAATCATTCCTAGTGCGCCATACACGCATGCAAATCATGCATTTTAGTTTGGGCATTAGGCTAATCTGAGTGGGAGTTTCATTTGAGTTTCATTTGCATTAAATAGGTTGCCACATATGCATTTTTGATGACATGGCAGTGTATTTAAGAAGAGAGATAAGAAATGAGTGTCATCTAGATGAAACTCTCCTGACACGATTACCAACTATCTTTGAGTCATGGAATTAAATATTTTTGAAACTCTAGAATGAAACTTTGCATTGAGAGAGGGTGTTTCTTTCAAGTTTCATTTCATTCTACATGACATGGCAGTCTTGGAAACAATAAAGTGAAACTCTCCACTGAGACTGGCCTTAGGATCATACCACGGATATGCGTATCTCGCCGGCAGTTCATGTCGCAATTAAGTGAGTAAATTGCACAGGAATAAATGAAAAGACAAATAGATCATCCCATTCACCATGCCATGCATATGTAGTAATAATTAAGCAAAGCTAGCTAGTTGTAGCAGCTTCTGCCTGCGTATACGAATCACGCATGTACTACTCGGATCCATAGCCAAAAGTTTGCATCGTCAAAAGTTACATTGACCAGCTAAATCAAATCAAAGATACTAAATTAATCAGTGCTGTATAAATTTAGCCACGGCGATGCCGGCCTGTTAATTTTCATATGTTGTATCAAATAAATAAAGATCAGCATGCTGTCTTAATCAAATCAAATAAACAAAGTAAAAATAGTGTATATTGTAAAGTCATTTTGCATGTTATACGTCGGGGTTACAGGTTGACAAACGAATCACCCTGTTCAGCATGCCATGCAGTAATAAGCAAAGCTAGCTAGTTGTTAGCAGTTTTTACCTGCATGTATAAACCATGCGTGTATATTACTCCACGGCCGGAAGCCTGCTTCGTCAAAAGTTGCATCAACCAGCCGCAAATCAAATCCAAGATACTAAGTTATTTAGTATAAACCAAGTAGAGGGCGTCGGGTTTAGCTAGCTTGCATCTTCTTGCTGCATCCCGCACACATACATTGCGTCCAAATAAAATACATAGCCTTGCATGCCTTGCGCACAAACCAGCACCGCCTGCGCTCTCTGCACTCAAGTTAGTCCTGCACGTCATGCTCCTGTTGGGTGGCAACGTAGGGAAAACGTAAGTCAAAATGTCAAGTTATTATATCTTTGGATAAAATGAACCAAGCTATTAACGCCCAATGCCATGTCCTCGAAATAATTAAATGGAAACACCAAACTTCGTCTCGGCTGCATCCCGCGTGAAACAAAGGTGTAGTCAAATGGAGGGCAAATACATGTCGCATATACAAAGGCATGCATGCCAACGCTGCAAGTTCAGAAACAAAATCAACCAGTATTTGTATGCTGTGAGAATATGTCAAATATGTCAACTTGTCCAATCCAAATAAAATTAGGAGCCACGACACTAAACTGCGCTCAAACCCAAAGTAAGAAAACACCGTCCGATCCTAATTAAATTAGGAGGCAAGACGCTAAACTGCATTCAAACTAAACATAAGTAAATTTCGTCCAATCCTAACCAAATTAGGAGGCAAGACATTAAACTACACTTAGTCATATAGTTAAAGAAATTAAGCTAGCAGAAAAGAAACCATGCTAGTAAATTGCATGCATGCTAGCGCCAAGTCTAGACGCTGCCGCATGCTAAGATGACATGAAAAATACATCTTGCATACAGAATTAACCACTGGTGCATTTACGTAAAGCATCATGTTATATGGCTCAAATAAAGTAACATACCTCAAAGTACCAGGTGCACTCATACGTGCATTTCAAAGGCGTATGCCAAGTCATGTGTAGTCTCGTATAACTTGATGAGATTATAACAAGTTAATCTTCAAAGCAAACTGCGCACGCGCATGATATATATGCTGCACCATCGATCAAAGAAATATGAAACAATATTGGTTCCTACCAGTTCGACATATGCATTCAAATGCATGCATACTCAAGTAACTAAACAGTAGCTGCATGCCTGCATGCATGAGCTACTAAAAATCAGCATCATGTCATGTCTAAACAAAATGACATTTACCATGTTCAAGTTTATGCCAGCATGCGCCTATTCACGATTATTACAGAATTGAAGACCTTTGTTTTCCTTTTTGTAGTTTGTAATAGCAAGCCATATGATGTAATCTTATGTACTCATGTTGGAACTCTTAATCAGGGGTCTCCTCTACGGAGGTGTAATTAACATAATTTTTATGGAAATATAAGAATTATGGAAGTATGGACTCGCATACCTGTTCTTTACTTTTTGTCCCATTTAAATTAAACTAAAATTAAATTTGTCTCTGCTGACGCGGAAGCGGGTCCTTTAGCCGCCCGTTTCCCCGCAATCATCGATGAAACAACCTTTTGTATGTTGAGAAGCGAGTTAAATGTGCTTGATCACTCTAATTTCACTAAAAGATGAGCTTGTGTGAACCATGCATTCATATGTAAAATAACTTGTTTAATATGGTAATGCACATAGGCTTGGCTAACGCGGTTAAGATAACCGCCCTTAAAGCGTGTGACAAAGCTTAACCGCGGTTTAAACTTGCAAGCAACCTAGATTCACATTTCGTATTGCATTAGCATATGCATGTGTGTTGTTTGCTCTTTCTTTTCGGTTAAGTTTCTTGAGCATCCTCTATGATAGTCCACTTAGGGGGAGCATTCCAAGCTCAATTCACTCAAATACCCCTATTGTGGCCATATGATGTCTTTTTGGCGCTTCCATTCAAATATTTTGAGCTAAAAACTAAATTTAAGCCTATGGCAAATATTTGAAAATGAGTGTTTGAGAGATGGTTCTCATATCAAGTTCAATCAAGTGTTATTTGGATCTTATTGGGATTGAAACTTGGTTGGGAGAGAGACGCAAAAAGAAAATTTGAAAAATTCTATTTTTAAGGCGTCGGACGCTGCCGACGGACGCTCGGTGTCAATTGCCTCAGCGTCTGTCGCGATCCTCCGGAGATTAAAGTTGACCGCTGAAAGGGCGACGGACGCTCTCCCAAGTGTCCGTCGCGGTCAATGCGGCTGGGCGTTTCAAATCGGCTCTGGAAGCCCGACGGACGATGCCGTCGGACGCTCCCCGAGCGTCCGTCGCATACCGACGGAGCGTCCGTCGCCTCGCGTCGGAGCGTCCGTCGCGAACTAATCGGCGAAATTTTTTAGAAAACCCCCGATCTCCTCTCTGTTTCTCCCGTCCGTTTTAGTTCGCCGCCGCGCCGTGCTTCCAAACCCTAACCGCCGCGATCCCGTCCAGCGCCGCCGTGCATCTCGTCGCCGTTGAGCAACCAAGCGCCGCCACCTGCCCTGCGCTGCCGTTCCTCTTTGCGCCGCCGCGGATCCCTGCTCCCTGCGCCGCCTGCTCCACCTCGCACCACTGCCACCCCTGCCGCCTTGCCTAGTGCCAGACTCTCCACAGCCTCCCCCCCTTCGATTCCCTGCTCCATCCCAGCCGAGCAGGAGTCCCGCTAGGCCAAGGATCTCTCCCTGTTGGAGGTCAGCTGATCTCCTTTGCGATTCAAGGTGAAAATCAAATCTTATGTTTCTTTTCCCCTCTAGTTTATACATCATCCCACTCTCTCTTTGTCACCTTGCCAATCCTAAACCTTTCATCTCTCTACCTTGATTAGAGTACGGTTTGCGGAGTACGGATTGCGGAGTGTGGTTGATTGATCGGGGAAATTCTCATCTTCTCTCCTTTTTGGTCAGCGATTCGAGGTATGGCAGTTGGACCTTTCGCGATCTACCCTTTCCTAAATTCATGCTTCTAATAGATCCTTACCTCTAGTTAATTGCTTATGGTTTATATATCTCTATCTATCTCTGACGAGCAGGGTCATTGGTCAGTTGATCAGAGAATCAGACAGTGGGCAGTGTCAGTGAACTCGGGGCAAAGCCTGCGAGTACGGATCGAGGCAAAGCCTCGCGAGGACAGTCCAGGGCCGGCGTGCCACTCTTTCAGCTGTTTGGTTCTGAGGATTGCCAGTGGTTTCAGTGACAGTGTTTGATTGGCAGTGGGGTTGTGGTTTGATTGTTGAGGTTTCCTGTCAGTGAATTGATTGCCAGAGCTTGAGAAATGGCAAGGACAAAGAACGCAGGTCCCGTTCCCGGCAGTGGTGGTGACCCTCCACCTCCACCGCGTCCACCCACTGACCGCGGGAAGGGCAAGCAGAAGTTAATCTCTCGGAAGCGGAAGAGGCCAGCTCTGGATCCAGACTCGGTAGCCGCTTTAGCAGTGGCAGAGGCCGCCGAGATAGCTGAGCGAGGAGGACGTCGCGCCGGCTTGAGGCTCTCGCCTCGCCGTGGAGCGCGTCGTGAGTCCCCTCCACCTCCAGTGTCAGAGCCCGTCGAGGCTACAGAGGCACCAGCGACAGAGCCAGTCCCAGCGACTGAGCCGACAGAGGCCGCGGGCCATTCTACTATTGGAGAGCTGATGAGCCGTCGAGTTACTCGTTCCCGAGGCTTAGGTGCACCACCTAGCCCTCCAGGACCCAGACTCCCAGACCCAGTGAGGCACCAGGTCAAGACATTTACAGCGAAGCAAGTCCAGCTGCTTCGATTCGTTGACTTCCAGTCCTGGTTCCCACCTCAGAGGGACCCCCGTGCTGGACGAGAGTTCTATACTACAGTGCACGAGGACTTCTACAGAGCATACGTTGACACCGATGCTCCTCTCAGGGCCCACAGGGTGTGCCCATCTACTCAGATTGAGGGGATCGGTGGTCCAGAGATCCTGCAGCACCTCCAGTACATCCAGGGATTGACAGATCTGATGGGACGCTCAGGGGCCTATCAGAAGGAGTGGGTTTACCATTTCTATGCCTCTCTGTGGATTTCACCTGATCACGAGTTCTTGCACTTCGCATATCAGGGACGTGACTTCAGGGTTACAGCTGCCAGGTTCAGAGAGCTCTTTCACCTCGGATCTTCACCTACCAGGATCCACAGTCTCTGCTATGGGGATCAGGAGGCCCCTCGCCGACCTCACGATGGTATTGTACCATCCACAGACTTTGTCAGTCCATGCTTTCAGCAGCCGTTCACTGAGGGTTCGAGCCGTACGCCACGAGACCTCACTCCTTTGGCTCGGATCCTCCACGAGGTTTTCAGACGGACTATTCTACCCAGGATTGGAGCTAGGGATACTATCACTCGTCTCCAGCTTTGGCTCCTAGCTCACATTGTTCGGAAAGAGCAGTTCGACCTCTGGGATTTGATAGTGAGCGAGCTCGAGGATATCATAGCTGCTGGGTTCAGAGGTCATTGGCAGCTACAGTTCGCACATTGGATCTCATACTTGATAGTTGCCAAGACTGGGTCAGGTGTTATGAGAGTCACACTCACGAGGTCAGCTACAGAGTTTCCAGTCTACTCTATGAGCCAGCTTGTGGCCCATGGACAGCTGCCTCGCCCCAGCAGAGCCTACAGACCCGGCACTAGGCAGGCCGGAGTGCCACCACAGTCGGTCGAGGTCACCGATGCGACAGTTGAGCAGATTGCTCAGGCCGAGCTAGCTGATTTGGACGCCGAGATCGATACAGCTGCAGAGACAGTATTTAGAGAGGATCTTGACTCTGACAGCTCTGAAGAGGACTACCAGCCCGTGCGTGAGTATGCACCGATGACACATGACCATGAGGCAGGTGGGTCAGGCACAGCTGCAGCAGCTCCAGCCCCAGGCTCCAGTTCCTCAGAGGCTACCTTGCTTACTATACTCTCGAGGATGCAGGAGGAGCAGTCTCGCCAGGCAGAGGAGCAGAGACGACAGGCTGCAGACCTACGGAGACTCACTGAGCAACAGCTGGCAGCTCAGGCACAGACACAGGCTAGGCAGGATGAGTTCCAGCGCCAGTTCCTAGCCTATCAGCTCCAGCAGGCAGAGATCCAGAAGACTCAGACTCTTCTACTTGAGCGTCTTCTGGCCTCTAGCTCCGGGCAGACCTCCACGCCACACTTTCAGTTGCCCGCCCGTCTCTCAGCAGCAGCAGTTCACTTCTCCTCCACCGCAGCCTCCAGTAGTTGTGGTGCCCACTCTAGCGTTACCGTCTAGAGGACAACAGAGTCAGGCACCAGCTACACCTCCCTTCCAGCCGGCAGCTTCTCCTGAGTACCAGACTCCGAGGACCCAAGTGTCCTCTTGGATAGCTTCACCCGGAGAGTTCCAGACGGGCTTCACTCCTACCCGGGGAACTACTCTAGCAGAGGCCTCGCGAGATATGTCAGCTTCATATCTTGAGATCACGGGAGAAGACTCCCCAGGAGCACCTCAGCAGGTCACACCAGCTCCAGAGACTGCAGTGGATCTTCCGGCGACAGGCACTCACCAGTCCTCAGTTGCGTCCTCGGAGATCGCACCTGAGCAGTCGGCACAGACAGTCACCACACCTCCAGCTGCCGTTCAGACGGATGCCATATCCCTAGCAGAGGAAGTTACAGTGGCAGTGTCCTCTCCCGGTCAGACTCAGCCTACAGAGGTTGCAGCGGCAGTGTCCCTAGTGGCACTAGCAGTGACACCGTCTCCCTCGCCTCGAGTTTTCACTCGTCGAGCCCCCAGGCCCGCTACCACTGAGGCAGGACCGTCCAATGCACCAGTAGAGCCTCAGCTGGAGTCAGTTGCGTCTGCAGCTCCAGAGGTGCCAGTGACAGCTTCAGAGACCACACCAGTTGCACCTACACCAGCAGAGACCATGTCAGATGAGTCAGACGAGTCCGACCTTCAGGACTTCATCATGCTGGATCGCAGAGCTGCCGCTACTTCGCCTTCTTCTCCAGCCCCAGACTCTTAGTTTTTTTGGTGCTAGATTCCAAAGGGGGAGAGAGGGTCGAGTATAGAGATAGGGGGAGGGATTTGGATCTTTGTATGCTTTATATCCCCGTACTCTTTCATCATGTCTCTTTTATGCATTTGTCTATATGTGTGATGTGATGATGGTTGATGTATATATGGTTGCATGTGACAAACTCTTGTTTTTCTCTAATACATCTTATGAGTTGTCTCATGTTCATGATATATCTCCTTGCTTAACGATATTTGAGCTTCCGCGCTTTACTCCGATACATCCCTTGAGAATATCATGAGGTACTGTTTTTTCATTCATATCCATGAGTACCATGTTTTGTGATTTGGCTTGGGTGAGCAAGTATGCTTCATTACAATTTTACTAACCCTTGCTCAACCATTCCAAGTCACCCTTGAACCTTAACCAAAACTCTTATCCATACTCAAGGTTCAATTGTCGTCAATCACCAAAAAAGGGGAGATTGAAGAATCATGGCCCTAGTTGGTTTCGGTGATTAACGACAATTAGAGATTATTATGGCTAACGTGTGTTTTGCAGAGGCTATGCGTAGCTTAGCCATAGTGATCAAGGAGAATGGGCTCTAAAGGTCATCACTTAGCCCCCAAGATGGATATCGTTTCGGTTCTTAAGGAGACATGATGAAGACCCTAGAATGATAGGCTAAGTGCCATAAGGAGATGAAGGGCACTTAGAATTAGATAGGGCTTCTCTTTTTACCTTTGACCGTACTATTAAAAGGGGTTGAGATTAGTAGCTTGACTTAGGAAAGCTTCATGTTTAGGTGTGGTGCACACTTGACTTCCTTAGCTCTAAGCAAGCCTATGGTGACCGTAAGATAGCCTAGAACAACTTCCATATTCATCGCGACGAAAAACGGAGTTGTCAAAATCGTTTTCTGGGCGTCGGACGCTCCTGGTAGGGGCGTCGGACGCTGTCCGTCGCGTCGGACAAAGGCGCCGGACGCTGGGTGGTTGAGTCCACAGCGTCCGTCGGCCTTCCAGAGAGGTTGTTTTCTGGCTAAGTTTTTCAGGATCCGTCGGACACTGTCCGTCGGCCAGGCGTCGGACGCTGCGTAGAGCGTCCGTCGACCTTTCAGAGAGGGTGTTTTTCAACCCTAGCCAGAATTCAGCGTCGGACGCTGTGGCTGAGCGTCCGTCGCCCAGTGACGTAGCGTCCGTCGCTGAGAACAGTGTGTCAGAACTAGCCGTTAGACAGAGGCGTCGGACCGTCCGTCGCCTAGGCGTCGGAGCGTCTGTCGCCTCAATTATGAACAGAAACTAGCCGTTGGGCATGCGACGGACCGTCCGTCGCCTAGTCGACGGAGCGTCCGTCGCCAACTTAAATTGCCAGCCCGAGGCAGTTTTCAGAGGGTCTATTTATAGCCCCACCCACTTCTCTCCCACCGTGCCTTTGCTCATTCGAGTTGCTGAGTTTGTTGAGAAGGTTGGGAAGAGAGCAAGAGCCCTAGAGAGAGAGAGAGTGATTTGCGAATCCATCCATCCTCTCTCTAGTTCTTCCAAGAGTTCAAGTGTGCATCCTCTAGTTGTGAAGCTTGAGTGAGTCAAGCGAAGATCGAGGCTTGTTACTCTTGGTGATCGACATCACCTAGACGGTCCGGTGGTGCTCGGAGGAAGGTGATCGCCGGAAGATTGTCGGCGGCCCTTCTCCATCGACGTTGTGATCGGTTGTGGGCGATTCACCGAGCCGGAGTGGCTAAGAATCAGCCCGTAGAGAGCACTCATCCCTTGCGCGGGATTTAGGGGGAGCTATACCTTGCGAGGTGCTCCAACGAGGACTAGGGGGGAGTGTCGACTCCTCGATACCTCGGCAAAACATCGCCGTGTCAAGCATCTCTTTCCCTAGCTCTTTATTACCGCATTACTTTCCGCACTTGTCCTTTAATTCAAACTAGAATTGTGTAGGAAGTTTTCGCTTTCCATTGTCTTGTTACCGCTTTCTAGCTAGGACACACAAGCGGTAGGCACTAGGGGGTTAATTGGCTCTTTATAGGTTTAATTCTTGTTTAGAAATTAAAAAGAGCCCAATTCACCCCCCCTCTTGGGCATCTTGATCCTTTCAGCGCGGTCCTCGGCGCTGGGAGGGAGAGAAGGAGGTGGTTGAGGCGGCAGGGAGGAGACCGGCGGCGGCTGCGGGCGCGGGGAGGGAGGAGGCGGCGGTGGAGGAGGAAGAGACGGGCGGCGGTGGAGGAGGAAGAGGAAGAGATGGGCGCGGGGAGGAGGCGGCGCGCGGCTGTTGGGCGTGCGAGGTTGGAGTGCGGATGGGGTGGGAGGGGCTGGATGGATAAGGTTTAGGGTAGATAAGGTGGGCTGTTGGGCTTTTTTATGAGTCTTTCTTTAACTTTAGGTCCATATATCTCCTATTTTTTTCTTTTATGGAAATGCCTAGGAGAACGTCTAGGCGGGATTAAGGCTCTAGGCGGAGGGTCAGCGCCTAGACTCCGCCTGGCGACTAGCTGAACTTTGTAAAAAAGACACTTGGAAATAAGTTCTAATTTACAGCCGATTTACAGCCGATTCCCCTCGTTTGGTATGTATATATCAGTATATGTATAGCAAAACAAAAAATCCTCCAATGTGGAGTATCCTCACAAATGGAAGAATGTCCCTCTCCTTTACTTCAGTTGCTTTAATATGGGAAAGACCCTGTCATCTTAATATGATCCAGGGTTCTTTTCAAGCCATAGCGCTCAACAGCCGGATAGGCGGCTCTAAAACCATCTCCATATGCCTCAGAAGAATCCGTTTCGATCTGGTGCTTGATGAATGCCCCAAGCTTCTTCTCGAATTCGGTCTTTGCACCCTTCTTTGAAGAGGTAGGAGCTGAGGATGACGAAGACGATGATGCTTCTGAGCTGGATGCGACGTTACTACTAGAACCAGCGATGATTTCTGACTCTAACCATAGGTGGGACAGAACTTGGCAGATGCCTTCTTCAACCTCGATACTAAGATCTCGGAATCCTACAGAAAGAAAAAATCATGTCAGCAACAAGAGTAGCAATTGTCCATCTTTCTTTTGGAAGAACATGAGTGCAGAAAGTGATAGTGTCAGTGATACATGTGAGGCCAAAAAAATTATTAGCATAAATAAACTACCTTTGAGACGAAGATATGCATGCATCATCTCATGGGCAAGAATGGAACCAGTTTGTAATCTGCGTAGACATCATATAAACAAGAGGTAAGTACATCTACCTAGCTATGCTTCAAACATAAAAACATCACGACTTCATGATCCATTAAAGGTTCATTCACAATGGAAGTGGCAAGCCTTGAAGGATGACCTTAATAAAACAATCGAGGAAAAAAATAAAGGTAAAATAATTTACCTTGGCAGACCATATAATATAAGGATTGCAGTCACTTCACACCGACGAGAAAGCTTGTATGGTCCTATAATCATATCTATGATTCTGTTTCCTGGTCCAATCTGTGGTCTTTTTAAGATCTGGAAGAATTATATCACTCAGTACATGCATCTCTTAAAGTTGACCTGTGTTAGTAGTCAAATCAGCAGAGAAATGCAACTAATGAACTCACCGTTCTAACAATTTGCTCTTCAGAAAGACATAGACCTCTGGTTTCTGGTAGGTGGTGCCCCTTAAACAAAGCAAAAAAGCAAAATAAAAAGACATAAGTTAGGGAGTATGTCAAGTATTGTGCACCAAACAACCAGTTGATGTCACTCACATTTTTCTCAGCTTCCAAGGCTTCATTCAGAGCCTGCCTCTCAACTAAAAGTATTGGAATTTGCTGTTCTACTTTCATGTTCAAACCTTCAAAATATTCCTGAATATCCATGTAAAGATGTTGACATTCTGGAGTATCCATTACTGAAGAATTGAGACATTCCAAGCAGAGTTTCCTCCCATCATCTAATGTTATGTACTTGATCTCCCTTGGCTGAATTTCAGGAGGGAAGGAGCATAAGAACATAGACACAGAGGGCAACTTGTAATGTCATAGAAAGAGCACAGTTGAAAATGAATAACTGCAGAAGAAATAAAAGAACCAATAAAGGCACAAATCCCAATTGCAAAAGAACTGTGTATTGCCTCCGTATGCTGAGCCCACATATTGCCTGGACTTAGAAAGAGTACCCCTGCTTACACTTTTTTTTTCTCGAACACGCAGGAACCCCTGCTTACACTTTTGTCGTTTTTTGTGCAAAAGGATCAAGTGAGAGGTCAGAAACTGGGCTATATGCAGATCTCTATTTTCAGACCACACCACAACAACAGGTGACACAGGCCAATACCACTAGTTGGCTGGGGTATTACATACTATGGTGGCATTCTAAAACTAGCACTGAAGTGCAATGGTCGAAACTGAGAATTGTAACAACAAAATGACTAAATGATGTAGCTACTCAATCTATACAGCGACGATGTATAGGGGTCTATACTGATTCCAAGCAAAACTGCTGTATTTTCTAAATGATAGTCAAAGCTGACTGGCTTCCAAACAGGAATTGAACAGGGAAACTGGTCTCATTGATTGACAAATATAAAACCCTGTACTGACCTCCATTCGTTCACAACTGCAGCACCTAGGAGTGCCATCATCTTCATGGGAAGGACAGTACTTCTGCATCCAGAAAGGATGTGCTCTGTATTCAATGAAGCCATCTTTATTTGTTGGAATCTGAGGAAGAAAGACATAATAATTGCAGTTATATAGACGAATCAGAAATATAATTCTGATTAAAATATCTCCATGCTTATCCATACACTTGAATTGTGGGCACTTACAAAGCTGTTGCAGACATCACATTTTGGATGAAAAAAGTCTTTATAGCAGGATTTGTGGTAGGGCTGATCATCATGCATAGCAAACTGCACAAAGATGCATTATCATCAATTACTTCATCAATTCAAAGAACACTAAATGGAAAAAATTACTACTCTGGTACTCTCATACCTCATACTCTGATATTGGCTTGTTGCAAGCATAACATCTGAAGCATTGAGGATGCCAAACTGAATCCATACAGCTAAGGAAACGTCCATGGCCAATTGGGTTTTGGCATCCAGCACAAATCCTACACAGATAACAGGACTTCTGGTCAAGTCAATGCTGTCCATTTTTCTGATATGGAAACGAAACAGGAGACTCGTATGATATTTTACAACTAAAATATCAATTAAATCAGCGCAAAAAAAGTAAGTACCTGGATCCACTATGTGGGTAAACATGTAGAGGTGGCTCATTTGCTGGAACATACTGCCGAGGAGGCACATGCTCAGCAGGAACATTCCATTGAGGAGGCACTGGCACATCCTCAATAGGAACATTCCGTCGAGGAGGAGACTCTGCATTCAGGCTCTCCTGCAGAGCCCGTGCAAGTTGTTCATCTTCCTCCAAATTATAGTCAGTATCTACATTAAAATTCAGCAATGGTGTAGTCTAGATCAATTTCATTTACAAAGCCACTGTTCCCAAGGAGATGAATTCTATAGTATGGGACAAGATGATCAACAACGATGGCATAAACAAAGAGTTAACAGGATATTAATAGCTAAGCAAACACTAACCAATAGCCGCCTCCTTTCCCTTATTCTGATCTTCCTCAGCTAGCGATAATGCAATAGCACGATCTATATCTTCATTATCACTGTCATCGTAAGTATCCTACAGTAATGAGGACAAGCAACATTGAATGCCATTTCTTTTGTCTCAGGATCATGCATTCTATAGAACATGAACAATCAAGTTAAAACGTGTAAGATTAAAACTTATTTGTTTAGGTATAAGTTATATGAATGGATACAGATACAACCAGCCACAGTAGAAACTAGGAAGGGTAAAGGAATGCACATGGCAGATTTTGTTCAACAGCAGAGCACATGGGTAGAGGCTTACTCTGGCGTGATCAGATGAATGGCCTTCATGCCAGTCTCCATCATAGTGACCCCTTGAAACTCTATTGTTTACTGAACCCTTGAAAATTTCTTTGAACCAACTCATGATCTTTAGCTTATGTGATGGTCAAAATTCCTTTAGCCTGCAGTAAAGAACAGAATGAATCCAGAAGAAATTGGAGAAACCTTTGTAGTCACAAACTGAAAAGATTCTCATTCATCACTGAGCACTTTTTCTGTACTTGCAGTCACAAATTGAAAAGATTCACATTCGTCACTGAGAACTTTTTCTGTACTATTAGCAAAGGGCATACCATGACCTTAGGAAGCTCCGAATGATAAAACATAAAACTGACAAAAATTTCAGTGAACCCCAACTAGTATGTTTTAACAATTCACACACACGTGAAGCAAAACAGAAGCCGAATCAGCACAGTAAAGACTAAAGACAAGCTACTGAGCTGAAGGTACAAACGGGAACAGCTCAGAATTGACGTCACACGAACAAGACGAAGAAACATGGAACCAATCCGAATTTAGTGGGGAAAAAAAAGGACTCAGCGTTTTCTAACCAAACAAGCCCAAATCAGTGGCGATCACCATATCCTCCGAGTCCCCGCGATTAACCAGAACCAGACAACTAAGCCCAATCCCAAGACACCGTGAAAAGCTTCACAGTTCAGCAAGTGGCTCACCTCGAAGTGATCCGGAACCCCCCAAAAACGGAGCTCGAGTTCCGTGTCCCGTTTGGCCACACACAATACGAGGGCGTTGATGCAGCCGCTCCAGCCACTCAGCCAGCGAGCGACGGGCGAACCGCCGGCCACTGTTTTTTTCCCCCTCCCTTTCTCTTGATCCGAGAGCAAAGACCGCTCCACTCCACCCGCCCCGCCCCGTCCGCAGGATAAAGAAGGCGGAGACGGGAAAGTGAGCGGGCGTCGAGTAGGTGCGCGGCCAGATTCCGTAGGAGGTGGGGGAAGAGGACAAGGTGCAGGAGGCAGGAGGCGGGAGGCGAAAGGAAGGAGCCGAGGCGTGACATGGACGGCAGGGCGGAGTAGTGGAGACGCAGCTTAGCGTCCGGGTCAGTCAGAAAAGCTAGGCGGGGAGGTGAGGTGACGTCCGCCTCGCGCTGGCACAGCGACGCCTCCTCCCTCGCGCACGCGAGCGACGGCGCGAGGCCGGATGAGGAGGAGCGGGCTGGGGGAGAGGGAGACGCCTGGCCGCTGGCCACATGGGCGCGCGCGGCTTGGCGTGGCGTCACATTTCGCCGAACGCCTTGCGGACGTCGAGATGAGATGGAGACATGGAGATGCCAGCTGGAGAAGGGTCGCGGATGGCGCGCAGAGGAGGGTTGGGGTTGCGGATGACCCGTGATGGACTGGTGGTCTGAGAAAGTTGAATAGTCAACCATTTTTTGAGTTTTTTTTTTAGTTTCAACTTGCAAAATCCAAAATGGCTCATCCACTGATCAATTGAAGGATGTTTGATTAATTGAAAGATGTTCTTATGTCGGTGTAAATTCTCGTGTAACCAGATGAAAAATTCATCAAGTGTACCTGCAATTAGGTTATTATAGGCCATGCTCTGTTTTGCACGATTTATTATGATTACGCCTGATTTATTGTCAGATAAAAATATTATTTTATAATCTAAAAGTAATGACTTATTCTGACTTATAAGACCAAACAAACAGAGCCTCAATTGACAAGTTATTTGAACCATGAAATCATGTGTGAAAGATGATTGTCATTATGGATCCACTAGCTAAGGTGGATGGCCTAATGTTTTTTTTTCTATTTGATATTGGTAGGACATACAGGTGGAAGGACAGAGGTGTTGTTTTGCATATTAACTAGATTAGGATAGATAGTGAGATAGTTGTTATTTAAAATAGTTTATACTATCATAATAAATGTTATATATCTAGAGGTTAACTCGTACCTGTATTTTCCAAACCTGCCACGCACACGCTAGTGTTTCGAATAGTTTTACGTACACGACAAGATAGAAATAAAAAAATGAAAGAAAATGTGAGTATAGATCCAATGAACAATAGCCTCGACGTCTGCGTGTTGTGAGAATAACTCTAGTGAACGGCAACATTGGTGCCGTGCACGATAAATATGGCCTCGGTGGCTTGACATATGTCCAATTTGAGTGTTTCGAATAATTTTACGTACACGACAAGATAGAAATAAAAATGAAAGAAAATGTGAGTATAGCTCCACCGAACGATAGCCTCGACACCTGCGTGTTGTGAGAATAACTCTAGTGAACGGCGAGTACGAAGCCACATTTTACTTGCTCCGTTGAGAAAAATTATTTCGACTTCTCGCTGCTTCTTCATTAAAGCTATTTTTGGTTTGTCCGTTTGGTAAGGCTCCTGGAGCAGGCTTTGAAGCGCAGCCAAGCATTAGAAAAAATTAGGCATGAGAAGAGAAATTAATCACTCACGCATGCAACATGTACTCCGCTGGCGTAGCCATAAATTCTTCAATATATTTTATGGCTCCATAAGCGCTCCAAGTAAAATTTTGTTTGAATGTGTATGTATCTTTCTCAAATCACATATGTTAGAGTGTATTTGAATTAATTTTCACTCTAATTTATTTCAAATGATTTGAGATAGATACATGCACATCCAAATAAAACCTAAACAATAATCGTGTTACACCGTCACACCTACACATATATAATCAGAGCGCAATAATGCCAATCATATGATGGGTCGATGGGTTAGCATGTGTCTACTCGATAACCACTAGCAAAAGTTCTGCACTTGCATTGCATAAGGCATATCACACATGTCTTTTTTTCTATCATAGTTACATGTTACGTACTTAACTAGCAAGTTGAAACATCATGTTTGTTTTTAATTTCACAAGTCACAGAGATGCATGTTTATTAATTAGGTCGTCATGCATAGTCAAGCAACGACTTTGCCGGCTCTACGGCACACCGTACCATGTGAACAGGAGTAGTTGCTTCCGTGCCCATGTTAGGTACCTGCTCATGAGTCACAAGAAGCATATTTACTAAAAAAACATATCATTAAACTTCCACGCAACATTATTATACCATGACAGACACGTCACAATTTGTTGCCAAATCTTGTCCTGTACGTCGCCTGTCGGTATGCGTGGTGGTGTGGGACGATTGGCTGAATGATATAAGCAATTTTACACGCTTTCCAAGTCTGGTTAGATTATCAACCCAATTAAGGTCCCATTACAAAATTGGAAATTTCGAATTGAATCCATTTTCTAATTTATTGTATTCTTTTTCGAGAATGCCGCCACTCGGATTCGAACCGAGATGCTTGAGCACTGCTTCCTAAGAGCAGCGTGTCTACCAATTTCACCATGGCGGCTAATTAAAAATAATAGTTAACTTAAAAGAATAATAGTTATTTTATCGTGAATCGTCGAGACTGGGAGAGGCCATAGAATTTAGGAACATTAGAAGTTCATCATTAACTACAATGAAATGAATTTAGTATTTTATAAAAATTTATAGAATGGAAGCCTTTACACTCTTATTAATATGATGTACCAGTCCTAAACCCATTTATATGGGAATTTTGGATAAGATTAGGTAGAGGTTGTAAGTCCTATTGCAAGAATAGTCTACTTTTTATAATAGAATCCTCGTTTTTATGAGGATTCTATTATAAATATAAAAAAAAGTTCTTTGATAGGAAAAGAATACTGAGGACACAATATAACAAAAACTTTTGTTCTATATAATGATAATGGAGGGATTCGTTCTAAGAATATTGTACCGAGGAATTCGACACATATAAAGTACATTTATTAATTAATCCGAATTATTCATTCATATTAAATAATTGGAATTTCTTTTGGATAGTTCAATTTAGATTATTTCAAAATCTTATTATTTGTTTGCTTGTTGCCCAGAAAAACCTTTTGGTTTTGGATGCTCGTTGCCGCTAGAAAATGATCTTGATTTTGCTAAAGAATAAGATTGTACTATGGAAAAATAAGTCTTTTTTTTCCAAAGATTTTTACGAATACGCTTTTTTGACATCGAAGTACGTTTTTTTGGAACTGCCATTCAAAAAGGGAATTACTTTTTTCTAGTTGTATGTGAAAGACATCTATTGCCGAAAATCAATCCTTCTTTCCGTTTTTTCTTAGTATTTATACTTAGATACTGAAAGATACTTAAATGATACTGAAAGATACTTAAATTCTAAATTCTTCTTTAGTTCATTTTGTCTAATGTGGATAAGACAAGAGTTTTTTAAGATTTTCTATTTAAATCAATTTATATATCAAATATACTCCATATATAAATATATGGTATGGGGGATAAGCCCTCATATAAGAGGGGGAGATAAAATTGATCCTTAGGCTAGTCTCAATGAGGGTATCATTTGAGTTTCACTCGCATTAAATATATTACCACATAGACACTTTTGATAACATGACAGTGTATTTAAGAAAAGAGAAGAAATAAGTGTCATGGGAATGACACTCTCTTGGCACGATTACCAACTCTCAATGAGTCATGAAATTAAATGTTTATGAAACTCTAGAATGAAACTATCCACTAAGAGTGAGTGTTTCATCCAATTTTTATTTCATTTTGTATGACATGGCAGTCTTGGAAACAACGTCATGAAACTCTCCATTGAGACTGGTCTTACCTCACACAACCTTTTATTTCCTTTTTTTTTTGTTTCTCTCCAATTGATTGACTGACGACTTCTGAAGAGATAGAACCGTCAAAAGGGAAATGTAGTGGATGCTAAGAAATTTGACGTGAATAATGCAAGGTAATGCGAATTCTCAATAGTAGTTAATTGCTCACAATGCGCATGCAGTCGAAAGATAGGTGTCAAAAGAAGGATAATATTCGGCCTGTTTGTTTGGTTGTTTCTGGCTGATAAGAGCAACTCTAACAGTTTGACAATTTTAGTTTGATAAAACATGAAATTTGTTAACTCTAAAATAAATATGCCTAAGTAAAAAATATGTAATCTCCAACAGTTCCCTATAATGACTTGACAAAAACAAAAATTATGGACAAGTGGACCCGTCGTTATTTTTTCGCGGCATTTTCCTGTTCCACCGTAAAAAAAAAAAAGAAAAAAATTGTCTCCCCTTTTCATGGTCTCCAAATTGTCAAGTGCGGGCTCCTATTTGCAACTTTGGCAAAAATGCTAAGCCCAAATGTCAAACTGTTGGCCACCAGTTTTTTTAGTTTTTTTGGCAAAATTAGATATGCCAAGTCTAAATGTCAAGCTGTTGGAGTTGCTCTAAGTCACGGCTAATGCTGTTTTAGTTGTTTTTCTGTGAAACGAAAACACTATTTCGGTGGGTGATAAGCCGACCGATAAGCCAAACGAACGGGACGAATGCCTATTTCGTTCTGTGGATCACACAGAACGAAATGTACACTATTTGTGGGATAAACAAGAGTTGATGTAAATGCTTTACAGTGAGGGAGGCTCTCATTCATCATCTCTACTCATATTCTCCAATAGTCTCTACAATCATGAGGTCCAACCATAGAATATACTCCGTAGTATATACTACTCATGAAGTCATCGGTTGTCGGCATATATTAAAGTGGTCTGGCGAAAGATGACAACCCAAATGCCATATTTTGAAGCTGATGTGCTCCCAGCCACTTTCTTCCGCCTAATCATACCCCCAGCTGCATATATACCTCTCCAACCCAACTCTATCCAATGCAAATAAAACCAAGACAGCGAAAAAACCAAACCATGGGCGGGCCCACTCAAAACAATACACTTTTGAGTCAGCACTCAACACACACGGACACGACCAAATTCATGAAACTAAGAAAGCTAAAAAGGCTCCTCGAGCTGAAAGAAACATCTGAAGAAAGGAACTGCACGATTTCTCGTCATAATTTATCTGGAAAAAGGCTGGGCTTTAACAGTTACTTTACGTCCACATTTTGGCTTCGACTGTGTTTAGTTCCCATCAAAACACTAAACTTTGGCACTATGCAAAAAGAAGATTTCCCGTCACATCAAACTTGCGGTATATGCATGGAGTACTAAATGTAGACGAAATCAAAAACTAATTGCACAGTTTACTTTAACTTTACGAGATAAATCTTTTAAGCCTAATTAGTTTATAATTGGACACTAATTACCAAATACAAACGAAAAGTGCTATAATATTTTTTTCTCTCCCTTTTCGCCATCTAAACACAGCCTTCATTCTCTTCACCTCTTCAATTCAACATTTTTTATGATGAAATTCATCCCGAACTAAAATGTGTTTCCCAGTGTTTGCCTTAAATTCTTCTTGTTTTTTTTGGTCATCCATTGTTCAGGCCCTAAAGCAAACTATTCTGAAAGGAGAAAAAAAGGCCAATCATGATGCTAAGCCCATTACAAAGAAAGGCCCAGCCCAACCCGCCGCCCTGCGCCTTCTTCTCCTTCCCAGCGCGGCGCAAAGCAAAGGAGGCAGCCCATTCTACCTCCGGCCGCCGCGCCGCCCCTGAACGGCGACGGGTATGGTCGAATGGAGGAGATGGCGAGGCAGCTCATCGCTCGCCTTGCCGCGACCCCGGACTCCGCCGTGCGGGACCTCCCCTTCCTCCACCGCGCCCTCACCCTCCCCCTCCTCTCCGCCGCGTCCGCAGCGCTCCGCCTGTCCCTGCTCCTCTCGCGGCTCCGCCCGCGCCGCGCGCTGTCCGTGCCCGTCGTCAGCGTCGGCAACCTCACTTGGGGTGGCAATGGCAAGACGCCCATGGTCGACTTCTTGGCCCGCAGCTTCCACCGCCTCGGCGTCTCGCCACTGATTCTGACGAGGGTTAAGCTCCTGCTCTCTTCGTCATTTTGTTAAAAAACTAAACTAGGCTACACGCTGTCTGTGGTGGTGAACAATCCTTACGCTCTGTCGCAGGGTTATGCAGGCGGCGATGAGCCAAAGATGCTCCGGAGGCGGCTTTCCGACACTTCGGCCAAGATTGGGGTCGGTGCAAATAGAACAGCAGTGGCTTCTTCCATGCTGCAAGAATATGGATTGATCCATCATTTTCAGACCACCTGTGCCGAGAAGAAGCTTTCATTAGCCTGCACATTGGAAGGTAGGAGGATTGGAGTAGCCATATTAGATGACGGTATGCAGGTACATATGGAGATGCATTCTGTCTTCTCTTTTCTGGTTTAGTGATTCTTAGACAGCGTTATATGGGATTATGGATGAAGCTGTCATTATCGCAGTTTACTTATATGCTCTTTCCATGCATCCTTTCCTTTTAGGCAGCATTGGAGCTTGCTTCGAGATGTGGAGATTGTGATGGTTAATGGGTTGGCTCCATGGGGAAACACCCATTTCATTCCACGAGGACCCATGAGAGAACCTCTGAGTGCACTCGGTAGAGCTGATATTGTGGTCATTCATAATGCTGACATGGTATGTGGTAATAGAGAACTTGCCATGTCTTATCTTGTTTTGCTTTACAGCTTACTGTTATAGCATTTACTATAACACTCATGGTGTGGGTCACAACTCTGGCAGATGCATAAAACAATGCTGTTCTAGTGTGTAGTTGACCTTCACAAGGAATTTGAGGGACATGTTACTGCCTCTTAATTGTTCATTGTGCTTCTCTGTTTTCAAGCAGTACTCCACCATTGGAATTAAATTTCCATGCAATAAATAATAATTACCTTGGACCAGTTAAGTTAAAGTAGTTTGAGAGATAAGAGGACCTAAAGAAACGAGGAGGGTTTTCTGCCCTTTTTCCTGTTCAACTTGAATCAATACACACGGTAACTATCACCTTCCTCGTTTGAGTTTTTTGCCCTCTATAACGAATATCATTGTTAGATATGAGTAATTGTTATAGATTAGAATATGTTTACCAGATCAGAAGCAATTGATCATTACTTGAATTGTTCTCTGAATTACCGTTTTCTACTTAACAGGCTTCTGAAGCACAACTGAAAGCAATAAGGTCCACAATAGAGGATAATAGTGCACCATGCTCAGTGTTCCACAGCAGATTGGCTCCATCACATTTTTTTCAAGTTAAGCAACCATTACAGAGACTTCCCCTTAATGTGTTGAATGACAAGATTGTGCTATGTGTTTCTGCAATTGGCTGCCCAAATGCTTTTGTTCATACAGTCAGAGAGGTACTATTTTTTGTACCTGTGTTTCTTTCCATTGTGCAGACCCTCTTGGCATTACATATTCTCTATTGTAAAACTGTTTGTGGTGGGAATACAATATGCACTGTTGGCAACATGTTACTGTTAGCAAAGGTTGAACCTGTGAAGGCCCTTCTTAGAAATGTGTTGTCGCCTGCACTAGTTCCTTAACCAATCAGAAGTGTTTGATCCTTTTCTGTACTAAGCATAAACTGTAGTAATTTATTGGAAGCATAAAATCCAAGTCCATTCTATCCTTGTTTAATTGTAACATCTATCCTTGTTGCTGCAGATTGGTCCAGTCAAAATTGATAGGTTGGATTTCAGTGATCATCATTTCTTCAATGCTCATGTAAGTGCAGCCATCTCTTTATTTTATTTTTTTTCTCACCGCTGCTAAATTCCACACAAACAAATCAAGATAACTACTTTCAAAATGAGTCGTGAATCAGAACACACACCGATATGTAGTCCAGAATGTATATGCACCCTCTCCTGCTTATTTGACTGCTAGTTACCCCTGCTTGCAGTAATGCAGCGAACTACTTCTGTTCTCTGCTAAAGTGCTAAAGCAACAGAATACTCATAGATTCAGTCATTCTGTGATTGTGTATTTATCAGTGTTGGCTATTTTCCATTCATCATGTGATGGTTACCTTTTCTCTTATAATTTACCTCCGATAGGACCTAGAGAAAATCCAAGAAACGGTGAGGAATCTCATGGACCAGCACAGCAAAGATACCGTAGTCTTAGTTACTGAGAAGGTATTGCCTTTTGAATCCTTAGTGTCTAATCTTTTTCTTGACCATCCTTTGTAATTCTGAACTGTCCTTTGTTTGGGAATGCAGGATTATGACCGGGATCCAGATGCCCTTAGGTCATTGGATGCAAAGGTTTGGGTGCTGTCTTCTTCGTTGCAGATTATGCCTCACAAGGAACAAGGAGAAGATGAATTCATGAGGAAAGTTAGCGAGATCATCACAATTACTGGGTGTGCAAAGTCACATGTGGTGGATCGGGCCACGAGATGCTGATGGTGTGGTTAGATATGGTTGTAGCTTAAAACAACTGGTAGCAAAACAGTTTTACCTGAAGATATGAGCGTTAGCATGCAGGGTATATTTTTCCCTTACAATTGAGCCCGTGCCCTGAGTTCTTAAGTTACATTTGGGCCAGGTGATACGTTGTACTGATACTGAACTTATTATAGGAGTGATAGATATTCTCACATCTTTTGTGGGAATGTGTTTAATGCTTATGATCATCATTGAATATTGATTTGCGCATAATGAATTGAGTTGACGACAATGAGCGATGCTACTAAATTCATGCATTCAAACACCATTGCCACAAGCTATCTTCTAACTTGGAGAAAGTTGTTTTCTGATAGGCAAGTCATCTCCTTTTCCAGTTTTCAAATATGTCGTTTTGTATGGAAAAAACTTGACGAGGTTCATTTCCTCAAAAGATTTATCAAGATCTCATCTACTGACAGTTAATGCAAGTGCAAGCCAAACAAAAGGAGAAGAATAGTTACAAATTATTTTTTTAAAAAAGAAAAAAACTCGGGAAGTGATGGGCACAAGAGGTACAATGGAGCTGAATTCCTTGATGACGAGATTTTCTTCTTACAAACAGAAAAAATCATCTGATTTTACACTCATGTCAGATGAACTAACCAAGACAATACCCTCAAGATTCAGAAAGGGTTTCTCCCAAAGCAAAGATTCTATGATCAGCAGCTAAGTTTAAATTCCGCTACCAACCATTTCAGGATGAGCTTCTATCCAATGTCAAAACATCACCAGCGTC
Organism: Microstegium vimineum; assembly: GCA_022036555.1. Taxonomy (NCBI): domain Eukaryota; kingdom Viridiplantae; phylum Streptophyta; class Magnoliopsida; order Poales; family Poaceae; genus Microstegium; species Microstegium vimineum. The sequence goes on along the minus strand of CM039129.1, from coordinate 39,213,696 downwards.
AGAATCATGCTGACGAAGAACAAACGGCCTAACGAAAGTCCTTCTCCACCACACCTCAAACGCCCTCTGCAAATTCGGGCAATCATCACCAAGCTTCAAGAACCTAACAAACCACGCGAGCAGGATCGACCTCTGGTCCTCCAACGGCAACGTCAGGATCGTCTGCTCAATGCCGTCCTCAACGAGCCTCCTATCGAACGCCACCGCCGATCCGCGGTGCAGCCAGGCGTAGTCGTCGATGAGCGGGTGCAACCAGACCTGGAGGAGGCGGAGACGTGCGTCACGGGGCGGGAGCAGCTCCCCTCTCCCGACGGCGACGAACAGCCGCGCCGTGACGCGGCTCACGGCGTGGCGAGACGCCACGGGCACCCTGGCCCGAACTGCTGCAGCGCCGAGTACAGTACCACTTTGGGTAGGAGTGGACTTGGAGGAGTACTGTACTGTATGTGCAAAGGCAGCAATGGTCAGTAGTGCAGCATCAGCAGCAGTGGTCAGTGGAGTGTAAAAAGTGGCGCAGAGGACGTACTCCTCCTAGGATATTGTCTCCTTTGGGAGAGGCCGATGTCATTTTGTGAAAGAAACATCTTTCTTTCTTTCTTGAGACGCACTGTGTACGGACAGAGGCCCCAATAACGCCGTTCTGCAACAAAAGGATGTGGGACGACGGTCATCATTTGCGTTTCATTCAGCCTTTGCTATTTGATGTAAAAAAGGGAGGCATGTGACCACTGGACATTGCTGCTCGATCCTGCTCACACACACATGAGGTTGCCGTTTGCCGTTGGCCGTTGTAGGGGCAGCCATGTCCATGGAGCTCTCTGCGTGTGAGACCACACCAGGCAACAGGGAACAGGGATGAAATACTACCAGCTACCACTGTGCTGTGCATGGAGGAGGAGGACCATATATCCATCATTGATGAATCTTCAAGTTGAACCATTGGAAGGAAGGAAGGAGATCCAATCCAACAGGAGATGGTTTGGGGGCAGATTACCGCTTTGAGGGTCGGGTCGTGTGTGGCGGCAATGTGGAACATCGAGCTGTTTGACGGGCACGAGAGGCGGTTTGTTTGGTTGGGGTGCTCTGCTCAACAAAGCGGAGCGGCCTTTGGTTTCTTTTCATACACTTGCTTCTTCCTTTCCCTTTGTACTAAAACACTAAACCCAACAAAAAAAGAGAGGCTCTTCTTTCTTTTTGTGAAAGGAAAATCAAAGTTGAGGAAAGGGGGGCATCATGGTGTCTCCCTTGAGTCGTGGCACAGTAGCTAGGTAGTTCAACACACACACAAATGCTAGTGCATCAGTGTTTGTTTACAAGCTGGCCTGTGCTAATCATGGCCTGGTTTCTAACAAAATATGTATTTATGAAAATAAAAATAGCTTCTGAATAGATTGTAGGTTGGCCGTCCAGTAGAATTATGAAGTATATAGTAGTTTAAGTTGTCAACTCATTCATCGAATCCATTGTCGTCCAGCCCGGTTGGGATACCTGGCTTTCACCCAGGTGACCCGGGTTCAAATCCCGGCAATGGAACACTTTTTTTTCGCGTGTTCCAACTTTTTTTTTTTTTGCGGTTCAATACTTCGTGAAAGACGAGCTTCACCAAAACAGGAAGGCAAGTCCCAACAGATACATGAAACGGGACACAAACCTCACCAAAATTGCAAGTATGAAACCATGTACAAGATTTAGCTTCATTCAGTGCTGGAAAACAGAAGGTCAACAACTAAAAAGGAGAACCTAGTAAAGACGACCAAGGATGAAGGATTCCATCTCGCAGTACGCCGGCTGAATGCCTGAATCACAGGATTATACGACGGTAATAAGAGTTCATGGATTTATAGACGTTCTTCACTCTAGCAGCTGTTCTAACTCCTCAAAGTCGCTGTCCTCGTGATCTTGTACTCCTGATTCATCATTGTCAGTCGCCATGAGCTCACTGCCACGGGATCCGTCCTCGTGATCTTGTACTCCTGATTCATCATTGTCAGTCACAATGATTTGATCGCCAGGGGCTAATCCTGTTCTCTCGTAGAACCCTTCCTTCTGGGCGTCCCATTCTTTCACGACTTCATCTATCTTGTCACCCAACAGCTTGTCACTCTGAAGGAGGTGCTTAGCATCTTCAACTTCCACAATTTGGCTTGCCTCTGTCCAGGTGATAGGGGCAAACAAATAGCAGCTGGGTTAGGGTGTTTGTCCAGAGTTTTACATAAAAGGAGAAGAAAATGCACATATCCCAAGCTGACAATTGACAGGCACCTGCAAGGGCCAATTCCTTTGCTTCCGCATACTCCTTTGACAATTTCTTGATGCTATCAAGCTCAAACTCAGCACCCTAGAGGAAGATGAATAAATCAGTAACACGAGCGTACCTGCATAATGTCTGTATTACAAATAAAAGAAAGGATTGGCAGGATGCCTTTTGTTTTTGTGATGATATATTTTCCAAACCAACACAACATAATAATTCTTTAATAAGATCTTATCATGGAAAATAAGAGGAAGCACAGCTCCATTTTACTGAGCTTCTATTAAATCATAAAACTAGAAGGATCCTGTTCTCGGCTTCTCGCATGGCGCAAACCACAGAATCTTGTCATCGCCATGCCGAACAGAACTATAAAATAGAATCACTGAACTTACCAAGTCCATGTGCATATAACTTTCTGCTTGGGTATTCGCAAATAACCTGAAAACATAAAAGTCACAAGGAAATTATCAACAGGCAATAAATTTAGCCTTTTTTTTGCATTTACCAAATTATAGCCTTTTTTGCAGAGGAAGAAACATGAGTAAAAACCTACACTTTGGAACAACATGCAACACAGTGTAGCAAGGCGAAGGAACTTAAAGTGAAAAATTGTATCACTAATCTGATGAGTTAGGCGTGATTTCTTACAGAACTAAACAGTGATGCTACGTCACTAATCTTGTTTAGACGTCTATTCGTGCAATTTACTCAAAACAAGAATACTAATGCTAAAGATCACAGTGGCAAAAGTTACACATACTTGTCACAGGCAAATTTTACTCGCTTGTTCTGCAATGCAGTCAACTCCTCAACCTGCTTGTCCCCATTGTCATCAATCAAATTCATGTAGCCAAACAAAAACATGCCTTTATCCAGCATCCTTTTGACAAGTGCAGACACGAGCTGCAGCCCATTTTGCTTAGTGGTAACAACGAAGTCTTTCAGTTGCCTGGACTCCTCTGTTTCCAACAGAAGAAAATATTTAAGCACTGAAGAATAGTTTTGAACATGCACCAGATTATTGACTCGAATAAATGTGCCTCACCAAGAGACAAATAAATCTTGAACTGTGGCTTGTATGGCTGGCACTCATACAGACAGTAAAGGCAGTAAAGCCCAGCCAATCTTTGGGGTAGTGAACTTTGAGAAGTCAAATGACCTGGACGCACAATTAAGTGGAAAACAGTTCAGCTGTGACCAGAAAAGGATTATTGGTAAGTGTGGGTTCAGTTTCAGAAATACTATGCGATTGCAGGAAACCAGCACCTACGGACCTACCAATACAATGCAGAAAGAGGGACTGCATGAATAAACCCGAGTTTGTCTTAGGTCTGCCTTCATAGATATAAGAAAATTTCTTGGCCATCCACACTCGTTTGAATTCAGAGAGTGACGTATAGTTCTCCTACCAATCAGGAACGAACAGATGTTATTATTCATCTCAAGTTAATATGTGCACAACACACGGAGAGAATTTGACAAAATTACCTTGGCATAATCAGCTATCAGCTCATCTATGTCCATCTTGAAAGGAGCAATATCTATATTTACAGGCATGGCCAAACCCGAAACTGTATAAGAAAACCATAGGTCAGTTGATTGGACATTAAAAACAAGAAATCGGCATCAGCCAGCAGCGCGCAATGGAGTTGTAAAAATAAAGAAAGAAAGAAATTCCGGCGACCACTAGGTGACAATACTCTGCAAAACCCTTGTGTTGGCTTAACTAAACGCGGCAATAGATGTTTGGAGTTTGAGCAAAGGTTGACACAGGGACCAATTGCCGGAGAATCGCAAGGGGAAGGAAGAACGCTGACGGAACTTACGCTACGAGCCTGGATGAGTGGACGGAGGACGGGGGAAGAGTCAGTGAGGAGGCTGGGCCGCAACTGGTGAGCGGAGGCGGAGCCGCGTAAGTGCGGCGTCTCCTCCAGGGCTCCAAGGCCGTCCCTTGACTGGATTTTCCAGTGCCGCCGGCCTGGCGGCTGGCCGGAGAGGGCGACGGCGGTCGGCCGAGGCTCCAAGATGCGAATCCAGGCGGCGCAGCAGAGGCGGGGCGGGACGGCGGGCGTGTCTGCCTCGCGGCTCCGTCCTCTCCTCGTGCGCGCGGGCGCGTATGGTCGGAAGGAAGGCGGCGGCAGGCCGTCCCCGTCCGTTTCGCGGGGAGCGGAGACGACGAAGGAAAAAAGAAAGAAGAAATTTTTTGTTGTCCTAGGTAGGATTTCCATTTGGGCCTTACGGCCGTTTTTTCTCCTTAAAACACATTGGCCCGTTTGACATGGAATACCGGGAACTCAGAGGATAGCCAAATATAGCGAATGAAAGTGGGTTAAGGAGGCTGTGGTCAAGACTCAAGACAGCTACTGTAGGTGATTTCTTTTTATAACAACAGCATATCATTGCTGATTTACTGTCTCACACTAAATTTGCCATCAAGTGTCTACCTACGTGGCCACTGGCGGAGCCAAGGCCCGGCCACCCTAGGCCAGTGGCCGGGCTCCCAAGGCTGCCAGCCTGCCACTCATAGGTGGTTTAGTATGTAAATCAATTTTTTAACTCTTAATTAATACATATTCTACCTTATTAATGCTGAAAAGATTTAGGAGCCAAACTTTATTTGACTTTGCATGTCAAAAAAATCGTAGCTTGGTGTATAATATATATATATATATATATATATATATATATATATATATATATATATATATATATATATATATATATATATATTATGTGTGCACTTTACCACTGTTAAGTATATAGCATATTTTCTCGCCCGGGCTCTCTAAAATTCCTAGCTTCGCCACTGTACGTGGCTGTGAATGCACGCACAGCGACGGCGGCAGACCCTGAACTTTGTTTCCATGATCGAAGTGTATCATTGCTGATTTGCTGGGGAACCCTGAACTTTGCCTCAATATGTCAGTCATTCAGATCTCTGAAGCTTGGAGGACCAGGGTAAATGTCCCCTTTCCACTTGACATGTTCATTCTCACATGCTGGCCCCTTTATTATTTGTTTCCACTTTAGAAACAAAAATGTCTCTATTGAAGCCTTCAGTAGAAATCTCACAGCAGAGGCATTCGTGCTAGCTACACAGAACAAAAAGAAGGGTTACGCCAATTTTACAAGCGGGATTCTGTTACATATGTAATCTGGTTACTCTTCATTGATCTCCTTTCTCGCTTTCTTTGTTTTTGTAATTCCTCCCCTCCCCTCCCCTCCTTGTTTCTGTAATTCCTGAACCTTTTTTTTTGGTCTGTTATTAAATTTCAGCAGGAGCTTTTCGCTCCTCCTGTTTCCTGAAAAAAAAAGATCGATCATGTCGTTTCTGCCCTCTTTAGGCCGGTGCGTCCGTCTGTCACCGCGCGATGAGCGAGCCAATGACGCCGGCGATGAGCGCGGTGGGGTCACCGAGCACAGCGGAGATGACCACCTGCGCGGCGAACCCGGCGATCTCACAGCAGCGCTTGACCTTACCCTTCTTCCTGCCCCAGTACGAGTACCCTCCTCCTCCCCCACGCGCGTGGCTGCTCTTCGCCGCGCCCCTGATCGCCGGCACCCTGTACCCGCCGTTCCCAGGCACGACCATCCCGGCGTCGTACACGTTCACCCCTCCTCCTCCTCCTCCGCCACCACCAGCGCCGCCCTTGTGTCGCCCGACGCCGTGCCAGCTCTCGACGAGCATGTCCATGACGCACGCAACGTGGAGGCTATAGCACTTGCACTGGCTCCGGTAACTCCAGCTTCTCCCACGGTGTCCACATCGGTGGCAAGGGGGAACGCCGGCGGCCCTGGAGTCCGGGTGAAGGTACAGCCTGACGCCGCCGCCGGCGTCCAGCACGTGCGGGAGCGCGGCGCAGCACGGGTGCAGGTCGAACCCGCAGGCGCGGCAGTGGTAGACGTAGCCGCCCACGTCGCGCCCGCACGCGTTGCAGTACCGTGTCCCGGCTCCGCCCGGCGCCCGCGCCAGGAACACGAACGCGCAGCTCGGGTAGAACGGGTGACGCAGCGGCGGCGGCGACGGTGACGCTGGTAGCGCGCACTGCCGGTGTAGGTCGTGGTCGCAGCCTTGGTACGGGCAGCGGAACCGAGCACCGATTCCCACCTCGCGGCACCCGTCGCATCGGAACGGCGTCTCCAAGTGCTCTAGACGTAGACGGTGCTGCGGGTGGCTGAAGTGCGCCACCTCGCCGTACCTCATCGCCGCCGCCGGCCGGCAGAGGCTGGCACTGTTGCACTGCTGTTCAGAGTCTTTTTGAGGTGTGTGTGTGTGTGTGAGCGAGAGAGAAAGAGGCAGGAGGCAAAGGTTTATAAGAAGACAATGGAGTGGCTGTTGGATTGGGTGGTTTGGTTCTAGGCTTGGACAAGAAGAGTGTCGAGGAATAGAATGGAATATATTCTTTGTACGTGTCCTTCGAATTTTGTGAGATTTTGGATGCCTATGATTATTGTATTTCTTGGATTGGGAGTATCATATCAAAGCCGATATATGGTCATGCATGGTCAATATGTTCGTTTAAAAGGATCATGGACTTCAAAAAAATTCCTTTAGAAATCACAACTTATCAGCTAAGCTTATCAGCCATTATAACAAAACAGATAAAAACAGTATCAGCTGACTTACCGTTGTTTTGTAAAACTTAGTATGCATTCTAACGAAGTGGTAGCTGTTACTACTAGTTTTGTTGTCACAGAAAAAAAAAACTGAATAGTGCCATGTTATTTGATTGGCAAGTTCAAACATAATGACTAGTCTGACGAAAAGGGACATGCTGCTTGACGACACGTATGGTTTTGTCACAGGGCATCTCAAGCTTTCGTGTGTTGGTACAGGCATCTGTTCTTCCTCCTCGTCGTCCCACGTCAGATTGTTCAGGTTCTTCTCTAAACTAACCCAGCTGCATTATTCCCTTCTAAACCAGTTGAGGAACAATCCGGTCCTGGATTTCATTTCAGCTATCTCCTCGGTGAACGATGATTTTGCCTTCATGGTGGAGACTGGAGAGGCTCCCCAGCAGAGGATAAGAGCGCACAAATTCCATACTGCATAGGATTGGAATTGGAATGTGTCCTCAACTGACTGCAAAAAAATCTGTCTGTAGTCATCAGGGATTAATTTCAGTGCAGCCAGAATAGCTTCCGCGGGCAGGCAGGAATTTAGCGATGGAGGAAAATATCTGAAACAATTACTGGGACATCATCAACATGTTGCTGTTGGAATTCTTGGCGACATTCTTCAGTTGAAGCCATGAAATCTACACTTAGGTTTTTCATGTCGGTGTCAGTATGCGTGTCACACATTGTACTGTACCCAACATAGTGCCATAAATCTGTAACATTCTGTTAATATTAACTAGATGTTACTACAGTTCAGTGCTCAAGTGCAGAAACAGAATATATGAGTTCTGAACTTTCCAGTCAGAGAAGCATAGACTGATAGATAGTTCAGTGTCAAGTTGTCTGTCAGCTCTGCTTTGGCCATTTCTGATGGAAAGATGGAAACCCGGAGCATCCGATCTTTCCCCTGGATACTTTATTGTCGTGTTAAAACTTCCTATTACCAGTCTGTTCATGGTGCTCATCAACCAGGATTAAGCAAGGAATTGGTTCTGGGGCCTGGAATATTGCCCTCATCCGTCTGCATGTCAAAAAGTGAAGAAGAAAAAAGAGCAATGCTATGTGGTAATAATGCACTGAGACCGAAATTATGGAGCACAGAGAGAGAACATTGCAAAGCAGAGAGTCTCATAGCTACCTAGGGCATTTATTGATTGATATTATGTCGCCGCTTTATCCTGGTTCTCAGCTCTTTCCCAAAAGCAAAGCAACACCCCAATGGCGAGCCTGAGAATGAGAGACCCTCTTCTCTTTCTGCAGGGACCAAGGCTGAGGTGAGGACTGAGGACTGAGGAGAATGTGTCCTGCAGGTGCAGGGTTCACTCCAAGATCTGATAGATGAGTGCGTCCGGATCAATTCCGGTTAAGGCCTTGTTCGGTTGCATGGGAAGGAATGATTCCCAGCCAAACAGTTCCTTCGATAATTTGTACTAGCGTGCGTGGAACTGTTCCTGACCGTTCCGGGCTAACCGGATGGGGCCTGAGTCAGATCACGGCATGCGCGAACATGGAGTGGCTTGAGTGATGCAGACGAAACTCAGAATGCTTTCAAGATGATGTGGAAATTTCCACTAATATATGCTTATGCTTTGCATGAATGAACATATAGCTATGTTAATGATAATACTTTTCGCTGAACCATTTGCACATGAAAAACAATCATGTGTATTGTTATTGAGACAGAGACAATCTTCAAAGTCGAGAAACTCACTTGGCTCTAAGATCGCCCATGTTGCTCAGGGCCTCACTTGAGGCCACACGAGTGGCTCTGGAGTAGGGCGAGTATATATTCTTCTTCTGCTAGCAAAGATGACGACAGGGGCAACACCCATGTTAGGATTGACATGCCCTAAGTAACACAGACATACTTAGAGCGTCTCCAACAGTATAAGCTAATATTAGCTTTTAATAAGCTAACTCATATGGTGAAGAGAGATTATCTTGAATATCATGCTATGAGAGAAGAGTGCTATGAGACTACTATCTCTTGAGTTCACGCTAGTCTCTTGTCTTTTACATTATTTAGTGATTAAAAAATTTATGAGCTAGCAATAAGCTAGATCATTGGAGACGCCCTTAAAAGCACCCAACACATGCACGACATGCCTAGCCCTATGGCAAACTTATGCATGCCAAGGAGAAGGAATGGGCTTCACTAGACACGGTATCAACCCTAATGCACCAACCATGATATGGTGCGACCATATACAACCGTCCAGTCACACTACCAGATGGAATGGGAACAATTAGGAAGATAGGACTAGATGGTGCCAACCCAAGGGTCCACTCAAGAATGGTTGTTGTGTAGGACCCCACTCTCTCTTTTCTAACTCTGTCACCCTTTAGCTATATAAGGGATAGTAACGATCTTCTCTTCTGATTATAGAAACCTTCTTTGACACGTTAGACTCCATCAAGACCTTTGACATCCTCGTTTATAATGTCTACTACAAACTTGAGCGCTTGAGCTCAGAAATACGATACACATCCTCGACTCGACATAGGGCCTTCATCCAAATCAGTACAAATCATGTGTCCCCTACTAAGCCAACATGACAAGCATGTGGTCATAAATGTACTAGTATGTAACATCGTAAATTTGCATGCTAGGTAGGGCTTGTCATGCGTTTCTCAACGTCATTGGGTTTCAGATAGTTCCTTTCACCAGCCTCGTTGCCGCCCTCGCTCGAGGCGAAAGCATCTTCTTTGGAGTTCACCGCTGTCACCAAGGGAGATCTAAAGCTCATCCCCATTTTTTTTCTCTGGGCTTTGGGAGCCGCCTGTCTTTATCTTTGACAATCTCACACACTTGTGGCTCCACGGTTGGACAATTTATGGTTATAGCCAGTGACGGAACCAGGGGGCATGGCCCCTGCCCCCCCCCCCCCTCCCATGCCAAAAAAAAAATGTTAAATCCCATCTAGAAAAAATATTTTATTCTCTTTTATACAATAGTCACTTTTATGTGTTATCACAACAAAAAACCATGATTATATGAATATTTATATTATATATATATATATATATATATATATATATATATATATGTATATATTTGGTTGGTCTTTGTATTTTGTATGGCTACACTGCCCCCTTTCTTATGGTTGCCTTTGCCTACGCGTGAACCAAACATCGTTACGAACTGAGGCAAGTTCTGACTGGAATCCAAACACCCTCCAAGGTCCAGAGATGGGTTTTTGCCAAATTTTAATATTTTTCCGTTTATTTACCTTGGAAAAAGAATCTATGAATGAATTTCATATTGAGGAAAATTCATGAGCGGTCACTCAAGTTGACAGGTGGTGTCACTTGGGTCCCTGTATTTACAAAATGACATTTACAAGTCCTGTAACTTGTCTTGGGCGCAACCATAGGACCAAACCAGCCTCGACCCGATCTGCAAGCAGAGGTGGACTGCCAGCATGGTGGACGACGTGGATACGACGGGGATTTAGGCGAGAAGACAGTCCACACCTCTGCAGTTCCTACTCCACACGCGTGTGTTGGAGTCCTCGGTGGTCAGGTGGACCACTGGGGCGGAGGCGGCCTGCACTTGAAGAAAAGAACGAGAAGGAAGCAGGTGGCTGGAGGACGCGACGGCGGGCTAGCAGCAGCCCAGAGGCGGTGGTCGCGATGGCACCGAAACTGCGACGAAAGGGCGAGCCTCCGCCGTCGTATGGTCAGTTCTTGGTACCCAGATCCTTGAAATTATTGTTGAGTTTAGTTCACCCAGATCCTTGAAATTCTTGTTGCGTTTAGTTCTTGTTTGGTAGAGAAAGATTGAATGTTGGGGCCTAGGGTTTTCTGTTTAGGTGACGATTTTACAGAAATTGAGGTTTTTGTTCGTGGGTCGGGGGTTTTGATGTCATGTATTCCTCTTTGTACAATTATGTAGGTGACAATGCTGATCAGTTCACAATTGAGGTTCACCATGGTGGTTGTTTCATGGGGTTTGGAGATTTGAGGTCTTATGTCGATGAGAGGATAAGTTGGTTTGATTACTGTGAGGTAGACACATGGTCCACCTTGTGGTTTGATGACTTCAGTGAGGAGCTTGGGTATGAGAAGAGCATTGCTATGAAGGTGTTGTGGTTGCTGCCAGGAAAACAGTTAACATATGGATGTATGTGTTCAGTGGTGCACAAGGTGAAGACTTTGGTTGTGTACTTTGATCCTGATGACAGCTTTGGAGGTGTTGATTGGGATGATGTGGTGGTGAACCCAGTTTCAGCGCTTCCCAAAGTCATTAGCCCTATGAAGATGCAGGTTCTGGACCAGAGAGCAGAAAAACTACCTCTTTTTTATAGAGACTTAAGGAAGAATGACCACAGTGACGCAATACATGTTTCAGACAAAAAAAAAAATGTACATGTACATACAAGCAGAACACTTCTATTTCATTGCACATATGATAGTTCTATTTTGTGTACATACATTTCAATACGTATTTCAGATGCTAGCTCTTCTCTGCATTTTCTTTCACGGCCACTTCTCTGTATTTTTGGTTCTCCAGTCTACAAGCAAGGACATGTATTTTCAATGCATTTCAGTTCTCTACATTTTCAGTTCTCTGCATCCAGACCACATTGCACATCGCTCTGCAACCGACCACCTACATCGCTCTGGGACTGACTACGAGCTTGGCGGCCGCGGCGTCTTTCGATGTGGCCGGTGGACGCAAGCCTGGGGCGACGAGGGCATAGCAGCGACCATTGCTCTCGCCGTCGATGTGCCCCTCGCTGGAGAAGACGCTGCTCTTGGTGGATGTGACCACGACCACTGCTCCCGGCGACGCTCCACTGGGGAACGGATCCGCGTCCTGGCGGCGAAGAGAGCGAGCGGCGCCCGGCGAGCGCCGGTGGTGCGCCCCACGCTGGAGAAACCGTGGCTGGGCGGTGAATCGGTGGATGCAGCCGCCATTGCTTCTCTCGGCGACGAACTCGATTGGGATCGGGTCCGCGTCGTGCGAGCGAAGGAGAGCGAAGTAAATCGGGTCGGAGCCCGTTTGGACTCCTGGTGGTGCCTCGGACAAGCTTTTGGACATGAAAGTTGCATTTTTAAAGAATAGGGATCTAAGTGACATTTGCTGCCAAGTTAAATCCCAAACAAGTTCAATCCCAAATTATAAGACGTTCGAAGAATCTTGACGTTCCAAGAATCTTGGAGAGTCAAACTATCTCAACTTTGACCAAAGTTATATACTAATATAATAACATTTATCATGTCAACTAAATATTATTAGATTTGTTATTAATTATATTTTCATAACATGTTTATTTAATATTATAATTTTTTTAGTTTACTCTATAATTATTAGTCAAACTTGAGATGCTTTCTTATAACGTCTTATAATTTGAGACGGAGACGGAGGGAGTATTTATCTGCTGCAAAGGAGTGGGGGAGAAAAAACTGCGAGATCCAAATCCAATGGTGGCCTGCACTGGTGGAATGGAAGTAAATGACATCGGGATTCCATTAAATCCGCGCACCAACCACTGTACGTGAGTGAGTGGTGCCGGTGCGTGGGAACTCCCCGGCGGTGCACCGCATCGCGCTCATCCACGTTCACGCATCATGCCGCGCCACTGCTGCCTCACTTCCACTACCAGCAGCCACTGCCGCCGCGCCATGTGCTCGCCTGCTCCTCCTGCGCACTGACCCGCCGCCCAGCCAGCGCCAGCCACGACCGCCATGCGCGCGCCGCACAGGCGGCGGCCGCCGTCCCCTGCTGCCCCGGCGCCCGCTCCGTCCACCGCCGCCGTCAGCTCGCCGCCTTCTCCCTACCCGGCGTTCGCGTCGCTTGGCCCAAGTCCCGGCCCGGCGCCCGAGCCGTCTGCTGCTGCGGCGTCATCGAGCGCGTTCGCGAGTGGCAGGCGTGGCGGCGGTGGCGCCGGATCGAGCCTAAGCCCACCACTGATCGCGATGCTAGCGGTGGTAGGCGCGGCACTACTGGTGGTGCTATACGCACGTCTAGTGAGCCGCGTGTTCCGCGCGGCGAAGCGGCGGTGGCGCCGTCGCCGCCGCCTCCGTCTACTAATGATCCCGAGCTCCCCCTCGTCGTCCCGCGGCGGCGGGGACGACTCGTTCGCGTCCTTCACCACCTACGACAACTACTACCACACCTTCTCGCCCTACTACGGCCTCGACGACGCCGCCATCAAGTCACTCCCGTCGGCGCAGTACCTGGTCGGCGCCGTCGTCTCCACCTCGTCGGCGCGTGGCTCGGGCGCGTCGAGGGAGTGCGCGGTGTGTCTGCTGGAGTTCGCGGACGGCGACGAGCTCCGCGCGCTCCCGCTGTGCGCGCACGCGTTCCACGCCGACTGCATCGACGTGTGGCTCCGCGCGCACGCGTCTTGCCCGCTCTGTCGCGCCGCCGTCGCGCTTCCACCGCCCGTGCCGTCGCCGCTCCACCGTGCGGCGGCACGGAGGGTGCGACCGAGTCTGGATGACCTCCTCTTCTTCCACCCGGTTCCGCCTGCCCAGCCGGTGCCGTTGGCGGGTGGCGAGCAGCAGGTGGAGATCGCGCCGGCTAGCCCGGACCAGCTCGCGGCGGCCGCAGCCGGCGCCAGGGACTTCCTACTCAAACGCTCCTACTCGTTCGGCTTCGAGCGCAGCCTCGCCATGGAGTCAGCGGTAGCGATGTCCACGGCGTCGCCTCCGTGGCGGTACCGCGTGCCTGTTGCAGCCGCAGCAGGCGCCACCGACGGCGGGACGACCTCCCGCGGCCGCGGCTTCTGGAGCAAGCGCTGGCCGTCCCCGTTCGGCGGTGGGAATGGAGGCGGCGGCGCGGGCGGATCCGCGGCCGCACGCGTGTTCTCCTTCCGGTCGTACCGTGTTGGTGGCGGTGGTGCGGGGTGCAAGCCGTCCCCGTTCTCCCGGCGGTTCCGTGGCGGCGGGAGCGGGTTCTTCATGTCGCTGGCGTCGGAGCCGCCGTCGATCCTGGCCGCGGCCAGGCGGAGCAGCCGCGCGGCTGCCGCGTCGAGCCGGCTCCGGTGTGGTGATCCCGAGGCGCTGCTCTCGCCGGACCGGCTGAGCCGCTGACGGCAGAGCCGGGGCCGTGGACCGGGGGGCGGTGACCGGATCTCGGGCTCCCCTCGTGGTGTGGTGGTGGGTGGTGGTGGTGGGCCTGGCGCCTGCGTGGAGACGGGGGCGGGCAGTAATGGCGCGATAAATGCGAGGCCCTGCCGCGGTTTTAATGGCGGGAGGACGTGTGCCCAGACCGCGTGGTGTCGCTTCCTGCAGCCAGCAAGAGCAGCTCATCGGGGCCCCACCTCTCCCACTCCCACTGGCCACCACTGCGCTTGGCTCGGCTCGGCTCCGTCTCATCCATCCCATCCCACCTTTTTCAAATCTCCTCGCTTCCGTCGGCAGCGGCAGCGCAGCGCTGTCTCCTCTCGTCGTCGTTCGTCGCCCGGCGACGTTTTGGTTTGACCAAGGGTGTGGTGCGGTGCGGTGCGGGCGTGTAGTAGGGCCGGTTGAGGGGCACAGGCATGTCTGGGCCGTCCGATCAGAAAACGACGGTATCCGGACGGGTGGAGCCTTCGTTTTCTCGCCGGACGGCTCGTAGTCATCGAAGTCATAGTAGGCGGGAAATGAGTCAGGGTTTCCTTGTTTCTAGTCTCAACAGTTTGGGTTTGTCTCATGGCCATCACTAGGCCAAAGTGTCTCCTTTTGTTTTCGACTGTATTTCCAGCGGCACTATATATTGTTGTAATATTATACTGTACTAGTTTTTTTTTTGTAAGTTATAAAACTTACGTAAAGGGAGTTCCATAACTTTGATGTTGCACCATCTGCATGTATATATAGCACGGCAGTTAATACTAACTCAGTAACTCCCTTCCAAGAATATACAACTTTTGACTTACTTAGGACTTGGTTGGAATTTCACAGGAATTTCATAGGATTCAGTTCATTTTCACAGAAAAAATGTAGGTATGGAAAAGTTTCCCCGCGTTCCAAACATGAACTTAGATTCAGTCAATTTCACTAGGTTTGGCTTAGTTCATATAAAATATTGTTAACTCTTAGGTTTTCTAAATAGATGCAATATATAAATATATTTTTATATCAAATCTAATTTTTATAATAGCTTTTTTGTATTTTTTTTATTAAAGTCGACTTACATTGAGTTTGTTGGACCAAAAATTGTTCTCGGGATGGAGAGAGATTTTTTTTTGCGGCGAGAGAGAAAAATATTTGTGTACATTATTACAACAATATGCTCTTCCATGTCCCTAAAGAATTTGTTTTGGACATCGATACTGTTTCTCTAAAGACAACTCTTTTCACTACATTTTGCTATAAAGTATAGTCAATATATAATTTTATAAAACTATATTTTATCTACTTTCATAATTTCAAACCCAACCAAAAAATATTTGTAGTTAAAGATTAAAATATTTGACTTAAGATAACCTAGAAAAGAATTGCTTTAGGAGCATGGAGGGAGTACTATTTTTTCCACAGATAAAGGTATTACTTCTACAGAATACAAACACACGCACACACCCAAGCATCGTAAGCACCTCGAAAAGACTAAGCGAGCGGATCTCGAAATTGAAAGTCATCGAATGTGCCTCACTATCAACAAGCACATCACCTACTAATGAAAGAATAGTATAGCTAAATCTATCTTGAAATATGAATTAACAAAAATACAAACACACATGTCAAATCGAGGGCATAAATCCAGATAGATAGGTTTCATCATAGCAAGTCTAACTAGTTGGTTCCACCACAACAAACCTAACTAGTTAGGCTATGCTCGTTTAGCTTTTGTTGATGGCACTTTGCCTTTTTTTTAAAGAAAAAGAAAAAAGAAAGTTTTCACGAGATGCTATAGAAAGATAAATTTTGGAAAAATTCTCGTAATGGTTTGAAAAGTATGGTCATTGATTCATTAGGCTAGTCACGATTGATAATAGCAACCACAAACATAATTTTTTTTTTGTTTTAAAAAAGTAAATACCCATGGTACAACATTGAGTAACCCGCATCTAAGGTATTTACATTACCAGACACAATCTTAAACATATTCAAAATTTACATCTAAATTACTCATCCTACCACAACGATATATAATATAAACAATATATAATCTAAATAACCACTTAGTTAGCTTGACTAATATATATTATATAGTATGAGAATTATGAACAATATTCCTTTGATGACTTAATATACCAACAAATAATTTAAAATTATATTTTTAGTAATACCATGGCATTGACTCAATATAAGTTGTTTTTTTAAAACTATATAGCTTTTGACATCTCTATATTGATAATATAAATGCATAATTATGAAACATTTTTTTAAGAAAACACCGGTACGTACACTTATAATTTTATAATAGAGAAAATTCAAAATCTTTGGTTTGTAAATTCCAGTACATACTAATGGTGACCTTGGCCGCCTTTTTTTTTTAAAAATAATCTTTATAGTAAACTGTATCAGTAAGGTTTAAATATTAGCATACGAGTATATATAATAAAAAATAAGGCAATTTTAGACTTTCTTGCTTGGCTTTCAATTTTTTCCCAACCAAAACCAAGCTTGCCAAAATTAAGACTCGTCAAAGTTAAGATAAAAAAAAGGTGGTTGAGTGCCATAACAATAGTAGAAAACACACACTTTTCTCTCTTGTGAAAGTTAAGAAGTTTTTATAGATCATAGATCTGGTAGAACTTTGGCTATAAACATTGGTGTGTCAATTCTTTGATAATAAACCAGTTAATGGCGAAAAGTTTTGGTTTGATGTGGTTTGGTTTTGGTGAGAATTGGAAGCCAACCAAAGATGCCCTTATTTACTGTGGTTTTGGTTTGGCGAGAGTTGGAATCTAAACAAACAGATTCTTGTTTGATGTAAGTATATAACAAGTATGAATCATATAGTATGTGGCTATGTTTGTGTCGGTAAAATTTAATTTACGTTGAATGTTTATGTTGATTTATTATGAGAAAAAAATATTATTCGTTCGTTGAAAAATAGTGTGCTGAAACAGTGTGAATCAACGGGACCGAAATGACGTTGAATTTTAAAGACCAAAGGCCATGGAGCTTTTTTTGGGTAGCTCTAGAACCAAGGAAGCTGCATCGATCTGGGTAGCACCAGCTAACTTGAGTACATGTTCACAAAAATTCACATGATGTCGTAGCTTTTGTAGGCACGGCCGGCACTCGTTGTATACTGGTCGGAGCTAGCGGCGGATACGGCACGGCGAGCCTGTGCCATGCATTCATACCAGTGCTCTGTGTCCTTGGGATGGCTGTGATGTGGTGTGATGCGATGCGATGCGATGCAGTGCAGTCGTGCAAGCAGGTGCAACAAAAACAATTGAAGTTGGAGCAGCACCCAAGTCAAAAACCAAAGGGACCGACGTGGACGAGGAAGAAGTGAGGGCGTGTCCGTGTGGGGGAGCGCGAAGCGCGGAGCGGCGTAAATTGGCTGTCGCGTAAAGCGGCGGCGGCCCTCTGGGCTGTGGTGGCCCATCCGTGGACGCACGCGGCCCGCCCAAGCCATTGGATCGCCCGCCTGCTACCGCTGCCTGCCGGGCCCCTTCCTTGTCCAACTGTCCTGGGCCCTCCCTTGGTGAGGATATGTCGTGCTCGTCCCACGTGTCGTAGCCACTAATAAGAGACATGCCCATTTCTAGTTTTGAATCCAATTTAGATAGTTTTGAATCTAAGAGACATGGATGTAATCATGTGGCAGTTTCAAATATAGAAAAGGAAAAAAAAATACATAGGCTGGTGCAGTGCTTTATCTTTTTGCATTGGTGGGTTTTCTATTCTAGACAATACCTTGCAATTTAGAAAATCTAATTTTGGCTATTCATCTCTCGGAGATGTTCTTAGGTCAGATCGGATCACCGTCAGCATCAGCGGCTACTAATAACAAAGCTGCTACTGTTCAAATCGATGGTGACGGGGGATTATTGGAGATCATTGTGAAGGGATGGAGCAAGATTGTTCTGATCGTCATTGATTGAGTATTTTGGACCAGCCTGTACGGACCACCGTCTAACCAACTGTTTTTTTCATGTGTTTTCGGCTTCTCGCTAGGATTTCAGTTGTTGTCACGTTGTCTCTGCATGATATGTCCAGTTCTAAACAAAAATAAATCCTAAACTCTAAGGACGTCCTCAACAATATAAAAAATAATAAGTAGCTTATACATGCTATATCATTGATACCTCATAATGTGAACTCTACATTTAAATATTTTTTTATTTTATATCTTCTCTCGTTCTTTATGAGCAGGCCCACAGTCCACCTCGGTTTTTGAGTGAAATATGTGTTGAGGTAGGAGATAGTCTCTTCTCTTTTCTCTTCCACGTAAAAAAAAATATTAACATAGATTGCTATGAGGTAGATGAAGTGCCATTGTAGAGGACACCCTAAGCGAGCCCAGATGTCTAGTTTAGCTGTTGTAGCATGATAACTTTGTAGTAGGCTAGTAGCTTCTAACCGTGATGATAGCTCCCCCGGCTAGTCTACAATCCAACAACTTGTTTGTTTTACCATTTCTATGGCTAATAAGTCGGCTGCTGTTTTCTATTGTTTTGTTGTGATATAAAAACACTGTACCATTACTGATGAGCTAAATGAACAAATTTTTATATATAGCAGGTTGTGCACATTACCTTATCTTGATATTAATTATACCTTCTTTGAATGTTTATTTAGTTGGGCTATCTTTTTTGTTTGTAGCACGGGAATCGGAGGTAAAAGTTCAGGTATTTACCTTTTTCTAATGTGTACGCAACACACGAAGGTAAAGAAAAAAAAATACATTCATCCAAATCTCTAACTTTCAAAAAAAAATAGCCATTTCGAGTCTATAGATAGCTCGAGATATACTATGTAGATATACTATGTTTAGATAAGAGCATCTCCAAGAGCTTTTGTAAAATATATTATCTAAATCATCATTTAGAAAGTTATTTGAGTAAAAATCGTTTTCTATATTTTTATATTCTCCAATAGCTTTTCTGTATCTCATGCGCAGTCTAGAGAGTCTTTCTCGTCTTCTACATTTGACTAGCGAAAAAACCGGAATAGAAAACAACTATATTTGCATAATCATTTACAAAAGCTGTTGGAGTGTGTTTTTTCAACAAAATCTCTATTCCTAGTATTTAGGAACAAAATAGAGAGTCTCTTAGAGATGCTCTAAAGTCATTTAATAACTACGTAGATAGCCAATCTATAATTCTGTATAGAAAGGATTGCTAGCAAGTTTTTCGTTTGGAATAACAACACCACTGCAGGTGCTCCACTGACTTAAAGGTGTGTTTCGATCTAGGCAACAATTTGTTATTTCTAGCTAGAGTCTGGTAAGGAGTTGGCCTGACCGGAGGAGTTCACAGAAGTCGTATCTGATGCATCACTGATGGATATAGCATATGATTCCATGATCAAAGAATTTGCTGAACTTTTCCATCTCAGTCTAGAATTCAGCTCTGATTGCAGTTTTCAGTGAGAAAGGTGAAGGATGTTTCTGGAATCTGGAGTAGTGGTGTAGTTTTCTTTGGTGTTCTCTGTCTTTATGGGCTCTTTTTTTTGTAGGTAACAGTGTGTACTTATTGATTATTTCTAATAGTATCGCAACCAGGGTTTTAATTTGTCAGATTTGTTGTTTGCATCCACAATTTTAAGTTGAAAATGGTTTTGTTCATGTTCTCGCTTGCTTCAATTTTTGGGAGAAGAAATGATTAGCCTCTCAGAGGCGCCATGGAGTGATCGCTTCAGCTGCAGCTTCACATCGTTGCAGTACTGTAGCATATCATCTGCAGCAGTATTGTAGCACGCCCATGATTGAAGATTTTTTTACAACAAGAACCCAACAGGGTAACGTCTAACGTGACTACCAATTTCACCACTGACAGCACCATTTGAAATGATTGGTCCCTTTAGCAGCATGGGGAGAGATGATGACACAGGAGGATCTGGTTCCTTGCTGAAGAGGAATCGATGACACATTACTGAATACTGATAGATATATGATATGACATATAATTCTTTGAATCAAAGATTTTTCAGAAGTCCCACACTCTCTCTAGACCTCAACGTTAACTGGAGTCTTCACCAACGCAATAATTTGGATTAACTTAACATTGTTTTATTGCACTTCTATAGAAACTAGTACACGCAGAAAGGTAATTGCATTTTTATAGAAACCAGTACACGCAGAAAGGTAAATAAATAGAGGCAAGCCATTTTCTCAAATTATTGCCGGGCAAAGCTCCTGCCGTCCGTTTAAAAAAAACATCATTTTATCAAAGCTAAAGCTCCTTCAATCGAATAGCGGCAAAACAAGTGATCTCTTCCATGGAATTCAAGCTTTCGCTTCACCTGCAAACCATCCACGACAGTCGAATTTCAGCAAACTGGTCAGATGCCTGTGGTTTTGGAACTTCAGACGAGAAATTCAGTAGGCATCTCACCTTCTTTCGCGGCCGATGTGGACAGGACCCTTCCGCCTGGCCATGGCTTGTATTGCAGCTGCAGTGCTTCCCCTCTCGATCCCTTCGTACACTGACGCAACGTGCTTGCCACAGCCTGACAGCCGTTCCAGGTGAACTTGCCGCACTTGCTGCACTCAACCTTGTAGCACGTCTTCTTCTTCAATTCTTTCAATTCAGATGTAGGAACACTGGAACAAGATGCTGTTTTCAGTTTCCGGAGTGGTTTTTCTTCAGTGTCTTCGGTCTTTGCATGCTTCAGTACTTATATAGCTTCATGTTCTGCTGGTTCCTTGTAAAACCCCAGTGTATTCCATTATGCTTCCATGTCGCGCAGTGCAACTGGTGAAGGAAACAAAGTGTGGGTATTGTTCTTTTGTTCTGATAAAACGATAGTCATTATATCCCAATGCAGCATCTGGGTATGGATCTCTGTTCTGAGGCATCTTGTGGCCAAAATATGTTTCTGATTCAGTACTTAGTTGCTTCTTAGTTCTGGTTGCTGTTTAGTTATATCTCCTAGTAACTAGTAACTAGTATAGATCCCAGCATTGGTCATATCTGAAGTCAGGGTACAACCAATCTTGATTCTATACTGTTTACTCTTGTTCAGTCTTTGGGTTCAAAAAAATGTGCTTTGCAGCTATCATGACTGAATATTTTACCGAGTTTCCAGTTATCCCATTCATTGGAATTGGGATTTTCTAATGCTTGTAAAATCAAGGGGTGCCATATGGTATTGCTAATGATTCTTCTCCATTTCCTGTATAGGCGATCAGAAGGTTGCTGCGATAGGGATTCATGGTTCGCGGATGATAGTCTATCATGGTCTCGCACTAAACGTCACAACTGACCTAGCCCGTTCGAAATGATTGATCCTTGTGGCATAAAGGACCGTGGCGTGGGGAGCATTAGGGAGATATTACGGAATGCATCTGATGCAAGAGAAATCGATGACACATCACTGATGGATATAGCTCAGTTTGCTGAACTTTTCCAACTCAGTCTACACACCAGTCATGATTGCAGCTTTCAGTGAAAACAACAATTTTCAGCTAATTGTACGAAATGTTTGATAGAGCCTTTGATGTTGGTTTTTTTCTGTATCTGCTGCACTCCACTATGATGTACAGCACATCCACCTTAAAGGTGCAAGATGTCTCTGGAATCTGGAATAGTGGCGTCGGTTTCTTTGGTGTCCTCTCTCGTCATGGGCTCCGGTGTCATACAGTATCACATGGGGGGAGATGACACAACACAAGAGTTGCAAGAAGAATCAACATCTGGTTCCGATTGTAGAGGAATCGGTGACACATTACTGATAGATATGAATATGGCATATAGCACTTTGAACAAAGATTTTTCAGAAGGCTCACTCTCGAGAGAGAGTCGAGACCCTCAGCCTTATTTTGGACTCTTGAGCAACGCAATAATCTGAACTAACTGAACATTGTTTTATTTGACTTCTATAGAAACCAGAAACCACAAACCAGTACACGCAGATAGGTAGATAACAGAGGCAAACATCATTTTCTCAAAGCTCCCTCAATCAAATAGTAGCAAAACTAGTGACCTCCTCCATCGAATATTCAAATTCAAGCTTTCGCTTCACCTGCAAACCGTCCACGACGGTCGAAGTTCAGCAAACTGGTCAGCTACGTACCTGTGATATTGGAACTAAAGACGAGAAATTCAGCAATGCGTCTCACCTTCTTTCGCAGCCGATGTGGACCCTTCTTTCCCCTTGGTACTGTCGACACCTGGCCATGGCTTGCAGCTGCAGTGCTTCCCTTTCTCGATGTCTTCGTACACGGACGCGACGTGCTTGCCGCAGCCGTTCCACGTGAACTTGCCGCACTTGCTGCATTCTACCTTGTAGCACATCTTCTTCTTCTTCTTCTTCTTCTTCTTCTTCTTCTTCTTCTTCTTCTTCTTCTTCTTCTTCTTCTTCTTCTTCTTCTTCTCTTCTTTCAATATTTCAGATGTAGGAACTGCAGGATGCTGTTTTCAGTTTGTGCAGTGGTTTTTCTTCAGTGTCTTCGCTCTCTGCAGGCTTCAGTGCTTATATATATAGCTTCATTCAGGTTGTGCTGGTTCCTTGTAAAACCCACTATGCTTCCATGCAGGTGGCCCACTGCAATTGGTGAAGGAAACAAAGTGCGGAGATTGTTCTTGTGTTCTGATAAAACGATACTAGTCATTATATCCCCA
>CM039129.1:39155855-39191042 GCA_022036555.1 Microstegium vimineum | reverse complement strand
AGGCTTTCAAACACGTTCTTCTGAACGTGCATACCATCGATCGCATGGCGTACGTCTAACTCATACCAGTATGACAAATACTCGAAGAAAATTGATTTCTTCTTGAACGTAGCCAGTTGGTTTGACATTCTTTCTTGGTTTTCCGTTTGTTGTCTTCTTCCTGAAAACAAATTTAAGGTTCCTGACTAGGTTGAAAACTCTTTTGCCTTTACTGTTGTCTAGTGGGGTAGTAGACTGGAGTTCAACGTTATTATCAAAGTACTTATCCATCTTCTTCTGGCGGTACCTGTGTCCTTTCGATAAGAAGCATCTGTGCCTCATGTACACTATCTTCTTAGATGCAGTAAGGGACATGTGAGCGGTTTCATCTATGCATACCACACAACCAACCTTTCCCTTGAACTGCCCTGATAATGTGAAGAGAGCAGGGTAATCGTTGATGGTAACAAAGATAATTGCTCTCAACGTAAATGATTCTTGGCGATACTTGTTGGTATTTCTTATGACTATTGGATAAATCCGCAAGCGCACAGATTATACCGCTGTAGCACTTCACCAAGGAGTATTCCGAGGTATCGTAATTTATATTATCCCAAAGGAAAGCCTTGCTAGAAATGATAATTGGATAGAGATCCTAGAGAGCACCTTAACTTAGTACCAACTAGTATAGAGGGGTAAACGATATATGTGATAGGAAGGGGTTGATGAATAAAGAAGCTACAGTAAAAGATACTTAGAACGGACCTCAGAGACTAGCTAGGCGGGAGGACAACGAGAAGAGTAAAGGGACTCCTATGTACTTCTCTTTACTTCAATATACTTAGCTAAATAACTAGTCTAGACACTATATTTTGTCTCATCAATACAAGTATGCTAGGCGAGGGGATAGATCAGTAGGAGGACAAAACTCATACCGGACCACGCCCTCTTCTTACGGGGGCCTTACCTTTTAAGAACTCGCCTAAGAACACGTGGTGGAATACAAAGACTAGACAAGGCTGTCACCTCTTGCTAGCTACCACAAACAATCCGTGCAGATAGCGATAACCAAGGATAAGATGATGTATAAGCACCACGCTTACACACAACTTACTACTTTGACTATGATCTATAATCAAAGCACCCTATGACAGGTAATGATCACATATGGGAAAGGTCACAAGGATCACAAACTATGGGTGTGAAGGCATTAAAGAGCAAAAGCATATAGCAAGACTATATCTAGTATAGTAATGCTCAAAGTAAATACTAAGTAAAGTAGAGAGAAAGATATATATATTGAATAAGATAAAGTCTTACAAAGAAGGAAAGATACAAGAGCTATACTAGACTTTCTAGAAGATAACTCCGGAAATCCCGAGCACAGCTCGACTCAACTCTAACTCCCACACTATACTAACTCCTAGAACAATCTAAGGAATAGAGCTTGTAGGCTTCTTCTTCATGTTTAGAGAGGGGGTGTGACCCTCTATTTATAGTAGGAGGTGGAGTAGGGGCTACTCCAGCGCCACGTCAGCGATCCAGGGCCTTCCATCCTCCACCCTTGGATCCAACCGACTTACAAACTGACCAAGGCATGGATGGTGGTGATCCAACACGTGGGGAAGAGGTATGCCAGTTGGGGGGGGGGACCCAACCGACCTAGGGGTGGATCGGCTGACCCCCCCTATGGCCAGTGGGCCCTCCTTTCTCCTCCTAGAGGTGGCCCCACTGGTCAGGGACTAAGTGGGGGCCTGGTGGGCCCAATGGTGGTTCGGTCGACCCCCCCTTGGGGTGTCTGGCCCACCTCGGGCACCCTGGTGTTGGTCCCACTCATCATAGGTGTTGGTTGTTGGTTCTGTGGTGGTTGTCACGTTTATCTCCTTGGTGTGGGCCCATGAATCCTTGCGCTTTGCTTGTGAGCCGTTGAGAGGAAACACAGAGTGATCCATTGGTTGGAAATCACTCTTGAGTACCTCTCTTGGATCATGGCCGAGAGGGGAGCCAGGTGGGCCCACAAGGTGGTCTGCCGACCCCCTATGTGGTGTGACAGAATCTCCTAAGAACAGGACCCACTTGCCATAATTATCGTCCATCCAACTTTAATCCCAACAAATGATCCAAGTCTTACAAGATTTGCCAGGTGTCGTCGGCTTAAACCGAGTCATTCACCTCTTTCCGAGCAGGATCCACATTAAGACATTGGTAGAAGTGAACTTGTAATAAATTACATTTTAGAGGTTTACACAGATAGCAGAAGTCTTATGAAGTTATATTACAAACTATAATTTTGAAACATAACTTAAGTGTCATATCTACATCAAGCTAGTGGTAAGCACTATAAGGAATCAAACCAGGAACTCTTCCCAAGAGTCACAAGGACTGATCTTTAACAATAACCACGGTCATACAACATGAAACTGTACCCACCGTACTAGGAACTTCATCTGCAACAAGGGTTAACAAACCCTGAGTATGGGAGTACTCAACAAGACTTACCCAACAAATAAATTGTGGTGAATATATAACAGTATGCAAGTCATAGGATTTAAGGTGGGGTTTTGCAAGAATCAAGTATTTTGCATAAATGAGCATTTATAAAACAGTTGCAATTGATTCATTTCTAATAAATAGTTACTCAAGTACCGATCTGAATTTATGATCGATAATGAGGCAACAAACCATCTCCAAAAGGAATCATCATGTATCCAGTTGAAGTTTCATTAACTACGTTGAAGAAGAAAGAGTCGAGTCTCCATAACCGAGGAGCACGACGATTCGAATCGATTAAACCCATCTGGGGATTCCCAATCACACGCCATATGCAGCACTAAAGCACACATATAACTACCTTTCCTTAGATCCTCCAGCCAAGACCGGGGTTCCGCTACCCGAGAGCATAGCACACCTCCATCTAGTTCCTTGAACTTGGAGGGTACACACTACTCTCGCCATCTCTCCACTCCTAGTGCGGATTAACCGTTCTTAAGACTGGAATAGCCAGAGTCTAGCTTCCTGAAGTATGTGATCAGTACTCCAAAGTCTCGCTCAATATCAAGGTTAACGGCAAGGCCCTAATGACACAGGCGGAGAGAACCCGCTCACCAGTCACCACTGGTGGCTCCCAAACACCGTGTCCGTCCGGTCCCGATTATTACTTCCAACAAAATATTCCCTTTATCAAAAGTGCATAACCAATTGCCGCTACAATTAAGTTATCACTTATTCTCGCAGATGACAGGAAATCATCTGACTCTATCGGTCTAAGCATTGCTAAGCAACATAAAGTATCATTCATATTTTTAAAACGGTATCAAGGTACAAGAATAAATAATTCAAGGTAAAGGCTATATATGCATCAAGTAGGAATTTATTTGAATAGTAACCATGCAATAATTAACCATAAGTGTATTTAAAGAAAAACTTTGAAATACAAGGTAGGATTTGAATGCACCGGAGCTTGCCTTTATTGTAGAATCAACTAACTCTGATTCAGTATCACAACTATAGAAATCCAATCTTGAAGAGTTGATCACCTAGATCAAAGATATGATGGATCCCTCCATCAAAGAGTTATCTACACGATGTTAATGATATGCTTAAGATGATACTTGAATGTAAACATGATGCTTAACACATACAAAAGCATATGGCTAAGTGATGAGAGATCAAGATTAATTATCTTGAGTACAACTTTCCTTCACTAAGAAAAAGTAAAACTAGTTCATTAAGTAATTAACTAAGCTTTCATTAATTAACTAAGTAATTTAATAATTATGTCCAAAAGCACTAACACTCAATATCATATCAAATACATGTGCATATGGTGATTGTCACTGAACAATGACACATATTTAACAAACAATCCAAAATCACACAAATCCTACAGTGATTAAGGTTTCTAATTGATTTTATCAATTATTAATTTAATTATGTAAACAATCATGTTTTCAAAGTTTGTCTAAATGACCTCAAACTTATATATAGCAACATATATATGTATAAATGTTTCAAAATTAATTTCGTGATTTATGGAGTTAAAAAATAATATATACAAAAATAACAAGTATTAACACTATTTCATTAATTAATTAAGTAATTAAAAGTGTTTTTATAAACTTATTCAAAACAAGATCAAAATTATTATTTAAGCTACTCAGATCATCTGTATATTGTAAAACAAGTTTCAGAATTTTTAGAGCAATATTTAATTTACTAAAAATCATTGAAATTGCATTTATTAATTAAAGTAAGCATTTTTATAACAATAAAAATGTACTGAACAGAGTTATATTATATTTTTTTATTTTTCTACACATAACAGAGAACATGAAAAAAATTATTTCAGAATTGTTGGAACTACACAAAAGTTAGAATGGAAATAACAAAAACATGTACTGTTCATTTTCAGAAAAGTGAAAACAGCACTAATGCGTTTTCAGAAAACAGCAAAGCACCGGCTCCACCTCGCCTGCGACCTTACTGGGCGCGGCCAGCTCGCCGGCGACGACCCATCAAGCTCAACCGAGCACACCTACGCAACACTCATCATCTCCCGCACCTGACACCCCACTTGAACGAAGCAAAAAGCTCCACGGACCACCTCGCCGGCGTTCATGGCGGAAACAGTGATCTGCCGAACCCGAGCTCGCCGATTGAGCTCACCGGAGCAACAACCGAGCACTACTACACCCTCAGAATCTCTATTCGATGCTAGAACACCCATCAATTGAACGAAAGAGGGACAAGAACATGACCGCGCCGGTCACCGACGAAGCAGCGGCGGAAAATGGTCGGGACGACGTGGACAGCGGAGTACAGAAGGAATTGGACTCGACCAATAGGACCAAGAGCATCAGGAGCTCACGGAGGAGCTCCTGCGAGCGTTGGTTGAAGCGGAAGGTGGACGGTTGAAGCTGCCGACGATGACAGTGACGGCGGCGGCGGTGGAAAGCTCTGTACAGCGCCTCTCCATGTGCTAGAGATAGCCAAACAAGACTCCAAGGTAAGCACCGTGATAACCAGGATTAAAGGAAGACAGAGTAACATTCAATTGAACTCGCCCCTGTGAAGCTCTGTCCACGCAAAAACGGATCGCGGCGGAGGTTTGCCGGAGTTGAAGAAGAAAGGGTCACGCCGGCTGTTTAAGTGGGTGCGAAGCTTAACCAAGCGGCGCTGGAGATATAGGAGGCCAAGAAGAACTCGATTATGTGCTTGGTAGAAGATGGAAGGGCTTGGTTTGCTCAGTGGAGCTCGCCAGAGTTAGGCACAGCGCGGCGGCGCGAATCAGAGGATGAAGATGAGTTTGAACCGGGCACTGGGGTACTTATAGAAGACCATGGATGGATGGATAAGGACCGCAACCTCTACGCGAAGGTCGGAGACGTAAACAGAGGCGACTAGAAGGTCTGAGAAGCTCGGCGACGGCAAGCTTCTAGGCGCCGGCCGCCATGGGTGCACGACAGCTGCACTAGGTCACTGTTCACCTATTTACAGAACTGCCACTCGCTCCATTTTGCAAAAGGGACCCCGTTCCAAGCAGTTTCAGGAAAAGGTGTGAACATGAAAGTTTCTACAAATTTCAAAATCTACAACTTTGTCAATAACAACATTTTCAAAATATGCTTAGTTTTCAAAATGGAAGTTTGAATTTGAAAATAAGTTTAAAAAGAATTACCCCTTTTGCAATAACTTTAGATTTTTGAATAAAAGTTGAAAATATCCAAAAATTACTTTTGATATATTAATTAAGATCTACAACTTTTATTTTACAAGCATAGGCAAATTCGTATTATTTTTTGAAATTCATGTTTGAGGTATTATTTAACCTCTTCTAATTAGGGTTTCTGGAAATTAGTTTTTAAACAAAGAAATATTAAATATAACACAATCATACACAAAATAAATTAAGCACAATCAAATAAATTTGTTTTAGTTTTATGCATGACAAGGTTTTCAAATCATATAAATGATGCTTAATGGATATGATGACATGACATATTTTATTATTAAACATCAGGATGTTACATGTGGGTCCCACTGACTCTCATTTGCTTCATTTGTTCATTCCTGCATTAAAACACTCATGGACATGTGGAACTAGTTATTTGATAAATTATGCTCATGATGTGTTTGTTTATCCTTGATCCTTGGATTGGTGGCAACATTTTGGCTATGTAAAAGATGGTCATAATTTGTGCCAACAAAATCCCCCAAGCTTAACCTTTGCTCGTCTCGAGCAAACAATCAAACTTAGCTCGATGGATCAGGAGTTGCTACTATGCTTCATATTTCAAGAGTACTAAATCTACAACAATCATGTTTCTCTTTTGAATGGAAAAGTTAGCAATAAAGACTCACTCATATTACCTTAGTCCTTTATGGGGCTTATAGCTTTATCCTTCGTCTTGAGAGGTTGAGAGATAGAACAACTTGACTTGAGCACTATTTTTCTCATTCTTTCACAAGTTTCATATCAGAGGTTTTGTAAGGTTTTTGTAAAAGAAAAACTTAGTGTTCCTCAAATGGTACTCTTGAGTCGCTCATAAGGTGTATGATTCCTCACTAAGGCATATCTATGTCTCATTTACTAGTACTATACTAGAGAGAGAGTTTTTCTACTTAGAGCATAGAGTATGAACTATGTGGAAATGTAAGACATGTTTCTACGTACTTCCAGTGTAAAAGCAACATGTATATGTGGCATGTACGTGATCTTGATCTTGGGAGCATGATAAACCTTTCAACAAGGGTCACGAAACTTGACCAAACTCAACACAAAGTAAGCAGCTTATGTAGAAAGCTTATATCATGGAGAAGCATGTATGGCTTTGGTAGGAATTTTCACCATTGAGGAACATCAAAGTGTTTTATTGTTTTAATAAATAAAACTCCGATAGTCATTCTTGCTTAGAACAATATTATAGCAGCTCTTATCTTGTCATATCATGTCTCACAACACTTAGACTTAGTTACAACATTTGCAACCCACAGGAGTTTGAGGTTCATGGTGTTTTCTTTTAAGCTGAGTAATTCATACTTAGAGAAATATCAAGCTGTAAACTAAGTACTAGAGAACATTTAGCAGAGCAACTTTTCATCATTTCCACAGGAAAGATAGATAATTATAAAACAAATTATTTTAAGGGAAATAAAACTTAATTCAAGAGAGCTTGGAATGCTCATAAAGATCAGGACTTTAGAATGCCCTTGGATTTTTCATAATTTTGCATAGTCTATGTCTCATTTACTAGTACTATACTAGAGAGAGAGTTTTTTTATTTAGAGCATGGAGTATGAACTATGTGGAAATGTAAGGCATGTTTCTGCGTACTTCCAGTGTAGAAGCAACATGTATATGTGGCATGTACGTGATCTTGATCTTGGGAGCATGATAAACCTCTCAACAAGGGTCACGAAACTTGACCAAACTCAACACAAAGTAAGCAGCTTATGTAGAAAGTTTATATCATGGGGAAGCATGTATGACTTTGGTAGGAATTTTCACCATTGAGGAACATCAAAGTGTTTTTATCGTTTTAATAAATAAAACTCCGATAGTCATTTTTGCTTAGAACAATATTATAGCAGCTCTTATCTTGTCATATCATGTCTCACAATAACTTAGACTTAGTTACGACATTTGCAACCCACAAAAGTTTGAGGTTCCTGATGGTTTCTTTTCAAGCCAAGTAATCCATACTTAAAGAAGTACCAAGTTGTAAACTAAGTTCTAGATAAATACTTAGCAGAGAAACTATTCATCATTTCCATAGGAGATATTAATTTTCATGGAATAAGTGAGAGTAGAGAAAGTCTTTTTATTTTATTTTATCATATGCAGATTTTAAATATAAATCTAAGATAAGTAAGAAAATTGCATGAATATAAATGCTGAAATTAAAAACTTACCTTAGTGGGGAAGAGAATCGCCCCCCAAGCTTGTCTTTTGCTTAATAATGCGGCGGATGTGGATGTTGTTGCCACCAAAAGTCCCAACGCTGATGTTGTTCTTCATGCATTGCTTGAATGTTCTCGGCAGTTTGCTGGACGATGCGTAATGTCTCATCGTGCTCAACACGCAACTCACCAACGATGTTGGTGAGATGATCGAATTCTTGCCGTAGTTCACGACGCTCCCTGTCTCATGTGGACGAGAAGGATGCTCGTGCTCGTTGCGGCCGTGGTGGCTGAGGAGGTATGCCACTAGAAGTGTGCATGGAGGATGCATCATCTTCCTCCTCACCATAAGTGTCTCGGGAAGGACCACTTTGCTCAAGATGAATAAAGTATAGCCCCTCCTGAGCTCTCCTATCTGACCCACCTTGTTGATCATAGGTCCTCATTGGGGGCACCATGAATGTCTCCATATGAGGCACCTCCTCCGGCACTTCTTCTTCCTCCTGAGGGTATTTTTCAGTTCGGAGGTTCTTCCTAGTGTGTCGGGTAGAACCTCCCCTTCTTATTCTTTGGGAACTATCCTCGGAATGGTGGGAGCGTTGAGATGAGCTTCCGCTACTAGCTTGCTTCATTTTCTTGTATGCGGATGTCATCGGGTTCTTCATATTTAGAGAGGAAGAGGGACACAAGAGCAAGGCTAGGAAGAGTTGTATGTGAAGTGGATTTCTAGTTTGCCTTGTGGGGAGAAGTTTGAGCTAAGAAAAGAGATCTTCTTATGGACTAGTGAGAGCAACACTACTTCTCTTTGAGAGCTAAGAACTTCTCTTGAATGTAGAGAGGAGAGAGCAAGGAAAGGAGAGGCTTGAACTAGAACTGAATTTTTGTGGTGTGAGGGATGAAGCTCTCCCTGCTTGGGGTTGTAACAGAATCGCCCAAATTATAAGATATCAAGTACTAAATTAGCCAAATTAACTGCCACTAAGAGCACTTGAACCCATATAATCCCGGTAGTCCGCCGAGTGTTCCAAAAAACCTCGGTAATTCAACTTTACAACCAAGATCGCATGATCAAGTAAATACAAATCACTTACACGGATCTTATAGTGGAAATAAAATTACATTTGAGTTCAGAAATAAATAATACAAGTATGAGTTTCAAAACCATTTATTGAAAACATCATTGCTTTGAAAAGATTATAGACCATAAGTTGAAATATATTGCTAGCTTATACTAACATCCTCAAACAACAACATTAAGATGAGAGATAAAATATAGAGTCACCGAGCCCACCGGTGGTTAGCTACACCTTTAGCAGCATGAGACCTTCACCTGCAACAAGGTGGGATAAACCCTGAGTACTCGAATGTACTCAGCTAGACTTACCCGTCACAAACTAAAATAAATGTCACCAAGGATTATGCAAGGCTTTATAGTGGTGGATTGGCTTGACTCATTTTGCGGAAATCATAACAATTCTTTTAACCTTTAGTGAAAGATGTAGCATCAACTTTTAATCATTATTACCTGTCATCTACATTAGCCACTAGTCTATGCCAAACAAGTTGATTGATGCATACAATAGATTCCATCATCATTCCAGGCTTTCCATTAACCGGATCACCAACATTAGTTTCATAGTCATGTAAATGTTGTCATTGCCCTAGTCAAGTGCTCTCTAACCAGGAGCGATGGCGATTCGAATCGGATTCCTACTCAGCTGAGGGGGTATTCCCTACACAAACCACACTCACGAGCGACGTGAGATACAGGTCATCGAAGAAACTATTTGGGTAAAGTCGCGGGATGAACAGGGACCACGCTACCCAGGGCCCACCCGAAAGCCAGCACGTGTGAAGGTCTTAGATCGCGCCCTATGCCGAACCCCGCCTCGCACCAGTACGATGCGTCGCTGACCAAACCCGGCCCGAATAGTGTACCGGCTTTACGGTCGGAACGAGTTATCCTTCCAGTTAAGTGTAGGGCATGCGTTCAACATGACCAGAGGGACAACAACACAAACAGTCATTAGTTGACACGGTCGAGTCACCCCCATCCAAAGTACAGGGAGTTTCCCACCGATCTTAGTTCCATTAACCATTCCGGTTATCATTCCGAGATAAGCCATAATATGTGATTAGGATATCCACCTACATCTTGCGGGCAATGGGAATCACCCGACTTCTACCGAACTATGCCAACTAAGCATGACTGACATGTAATTGATAGGGTAACAAGGATAGTGGTAGTAGTAGAGTGAGCAAGGTATAATGCAACAACGGTTTCACCCAACACCTAAACTTAATGCATCAATAATAATAATTTAATTAAGATTGCATTTGTAAAGATAGGAGGTTTGTAATGCTCCGGGGCTTGCCTGGGAACCGACACTAGATCAGTGCATGTTAGATGATACTCGATTGGCGAGCATCTCCGATCCAACTTTTTACTTTGATGGTCCTTCCATCTTCTAGATCCATCCATCAACACCACCTTCGGATTAGGTCCAGTCCTCACGTTCTTCACGTATGCACTTATCGTACCTAAATAAGATGCGAGATGCATGTGCATGAATATGAAGAATGGTAACACGAGATACACATATAGAACCATTTAAGACAAACTCAAGATCATGAAAGACATAAGCCAGCAATTAGAGTTATTTATCTAATTATAACACGATCATAATATAAAGGAGAGAAACTCATCAAGCATGACATACTATTTAATTTAAGTCAAACCATGACAAATATTCATCCATCAAGTTTACTTAATATATAAAACTAGCAAGAACAAGTTAAAGTAATTAACTCATACATGCAAGTTCGGGACAACAACATAGCAGTCACGATTTTAATCATAACTAGAGTTATACTAATCCAACAAACATGATTCTTATATATTTGGAGAGCTAATTAAGTTGTCTACAATTTTCTTAATACTAGGAAAAGATGATTTAATAGTTAAGCAACTCGAATTAATTAAAGAAGACATCTTTATCCAAAAGGTGGACAGATTTGGTAACCCTTTTTAAAACAATCATAACTCAAGATCTACAACTCCTAAAAATATGAATCAAGACAATCTGGAAATATTATGAAAAGTTCTACAAATAATTCAACATTATAAATTCATGATTCACATTTTAAATTAGTCAAAAACACTTATAAACAGATATGTCCACGAAGATGGGCAGATTCCAAAACCAACTTAGAAAATGCATATCGCCCAAACTAATGGGGATATGGTCACCCAAATTTAACACAATATAGATAACAATATTATATACAACTTTGGTATTCACCACACGAACAGAAAACATCGTTTAACACATGTTAATATTTATTTACTAAACACTATGCATGCAGCCAAAACAGTGAACTAGGGCATCTGTTATTTTTATAACTCACAAACCAGTCAACAAATGGCTATGAAAATTTAACCAAACATCATTCATCATATAAGGAATACACCATAATTATTTCATGATTTTTTGAGAATTCCTTAACGGCAACAAATATTTAATCTACACAATAAAGCTCCTAGAACAGCAGCACAAGAATCATTTGTACAGCAATCAACACCAACTCAAACCTAACATGCAATTGATCTAGTGCGTAGATAATTTCATAAGGATTCCAAAAAGTCCTAAATCGTGTCCATGCGATTTTTCTATGATTTTATATGATTTTCCAAAGTTTGCTACAAAACAAGGGGATTAATTTCGGGAAAAACTAATCGCATCGGGAACCTGCATTTTCACGAAACAAATTAGGGACACATATGTAAATCCATGAGTCATGACATATTTGCACAAAAACCCAACAAAGAGCTTCTGTGTACTAGATGACCCTTTCTGCATTGTTTTGTGGGGGGATTTCTCGGGATGGAGGACGACGGCGGATTCCGATGGCCGGAGTTGTGGTTGCCCGAAACAGCAACCGTGGACGGCCAGAGGTAGCAGCGAACGGCGTGGAGCGTTGGCCGGCTCCGGCGGCCGTTTCGGCGAGCTGCAGTGACGGCTCTGCAAGAGCCACGAGGCTCTGCGCGGCAGCAGCATTGCAGCGCGGGCTCCAGTGGGAGCCTTCCCTCACGCGCCCGCGTGGCCAGGGGCGCGTGCGGCGGCCTGGGGCGCTCGCACGCGTGGGTGCGAGCTGGGCAGGGGCGACGACGCGCAGGGGGCGGGCGCCAGGCACGCCTGCCTGGGCGCTCGGCCACGGGGAGGCAGCAGCGCCCTGCTTGCTGCTCGGCAGGAGTGAGGGAGGAGGGGGAGAGAGAGCTCCCTGCCATGGGAGGAGGAACGAGGAGAGAGAGCTCCTGCCATGGGAGAAGGAAGGAGGCCGAGTGAGGAGGGAGCCGGCCGAGGGAGAAGAAAAATGCCGGCCTTTTCCTCGGTCCATGAGATATGTCGACATCCTGTCCCCACCTCCTAAGATTTCCAACAAACCACGAAACTGTCACTGTGTGCACTTTCGGGTTCTCAGATTCTAAACCGTTGACTGAACAGTTCGTCGGAATAACCCGTTGCAAAGGTCTCGACGAATCGAGCAACTTTGCTTTAAACGGCATGGCCAAATTCCAAACGGTTTGCAAAATATGAGTTCCCGGAGAAAATCTCGCGGGGACCGAAAACTGGCATTCCGACGATCTTCGGGCATCTGTTTCTCTATTTTTGGCTCTGATACAGGTCTCGACGGTTGAACGAGTTTTGTTCGTCTCGATCCGATCTACAACTTATCTTCACGTTGCGTCGACATGCGAGATCTCCAAATTGTCGGTCAACGATAGTCAAGATCGTTGTCGTTTGCGCTCGGATCCGGGCTCGGAATATTTTCCGGCCATTTTCTCTGTTTTCGGGCAACACGAACCTTTCACGACTTTTGTTGTAAAGTTCAACTGGAATATTTTGGGCAAGGTCTAGAGACTTGGCCGAGCTTGTATAATTATATCCGATTTATAAAAATAAATTGGTTAATTATAAAAGTCGTCATTCCATGTGTTGTTTTGATTCCGAAGATCATGAACTTTTCCAAAGATTCATATAGATGGAAATAGAGATGAGACACATAGAATAAATACCTTATCATATATTCCCGATATATGAACTAGAGCCTCTGATTATCGTTTGATCTGATATAAATAGGCTTAATCACTTTTTAATTCGTGATTAACACCAGTGGTGTTACAGAGGTTTTATAGAGGAAGGAAGTGGCACCAAGGGGGTGCCATGGAGTGGTCAGCCGACCCCCCATGGGCATGCCCCTTGAGTGCCATGATCACATGTCTTGGAATATGCCTTACACACAGTAAAAGAGGGAGAGGAGGTGACCAAAAGTGGTCGACCATCCCTCTAAAATGAAGATTCCACTCAAGCTTTTTCTAGTGCTTGGTGAAAGATGTGATATGATGTGATAAAAAAGTTGAGTTAAAGTAGTAAAGATTCTCCTTTTTAAACAAAGAGTAGTGGGGGACAAAGGTGTGTCATGCTTTGGTGAAAGGTGATTGATGTGTTTTAAAGCATGACAAGACAAAAGAGATGTCTCCCAAAGCAAGAATCTGATTTTTGAAAGTCTCACCTCCCAAATCATGAGATGCTTGGACAAAGGATGGTGGAGAGGAAAAGATGGATGGGCATGGGGCACCTAGGGTTGTCGGCCGACCCCTAGGCTTCCATTTTTTTTCTTTTTCTTTTATAAAGGTTA
Source organism: Microstegium vimineum (assembly GCA_022036555.1). Lineage (NCBI taxonomy): Eukaryota > Viridiplantae > Streptophyta > Magnoliopsida > Poales > Poaceae > Microstegium > Microstegium vimineum. Next base: position 39,177,464 of record CM039129.1, on the reverse strand, counting down.
TAAAGAGACAAGTAATTAAATGAGCCAAGGTAGGATGCATATGGTGGTCGGCCGACCACCCTATTGGCTCTACCTTTTGTCAAATTTTAATATTAATTTAATTCTCAAGTTTTATTTAAACTAACTTTAGTTTTCTAAATTTTAAATATGAAAGAAAGTAAAAGTTTGAACTAAATTTAAGAAGGGAAATAAAAGATAACTATCGATTTACCTTTCGGCGAAGGCTCCTTGATTTTAAGTCATTGGAGTAGGACTCTCCTTCTTGTTCATTCCTCGGAGCACTTGATGGCTCCGGAGATTGTGATGTGTGCACCTCCTTTGTTTTCCAAACCTGCCTTGGATTGGCGGGTTCGTCATTCTTGAGTTCAGTGATCTTGGCCTCCGGGTATTGTTTCTTCTTGCGCGGGGCTTGAACTCTTTTTTTCGGTGGTTGTGCTTTAGCATGTTTGTTAAGTTTAAAACCATTGAAAGCACATTTTACCTTATGGCTCGGGAATTGGAAGTGAATCTGGCCCGATCCCACGTAGATGACCGCGTTGGTGGTGTTGAGGAAGGACCTTCCTAAGATGATGAAATCGGGGGGGATGTACTCATCTTGGATGTTCACCAATATATCCTTTGCGAGTCCCACGGGAAACTGTATGATCTGATCTACCATCTGCAAGCGAACACATGTGGGTACCAATGGTCCTCCTAACAAGTTATCATATGTTACCTTGGACATGATGTTAACGCCCGATCTGAGATCGCAGAAGGCGGTGTGGAACGTTTGTTGTCCAATTGAGTACTTGATCGTCGGGAGGCCTGGATCTTCCTTATTCATGATGAAGGGAGGATCGAGAAGATAGCCCCAATAGGAGCGAAGTGGAGGCTTACTGAACTTCGTGTTGACCATATTCACGTGCTCAATTGAATCTTCGGGTTTCCCAGGAATCTTACCTTGTTCCATGGATGGCATAGCTACTGCTAATTGAGCTAATTGGGTTTCTAGCATTTTATTAAAGCTCAATTGATTTTTCAAGGCAGTTGTAAAGCTATCCATTTTCTCACCAAAGTTTTCAAGAACTTTATCAGTGGCAATTATTTTTCTGTTTATATCATCATTAATCTTTGATTGCCTAAGAACAAAATCTTTTAATGAAGGTTGGTTATTATAAGAATTGTAATTATTGTAATTACCATTACCTCCATTACCTTGGTAGAAGGGGCGTGAATTCTAGTTTCCTTGTTGTTGGGCTCGATGCCCGTTGTTGTTGTTGTTGCTGCTGTTGTTGTTGCTGATGAAATTCACGTCCTCCTTCGAAGTTTCAGGGTAGTTGTTGCCCGAATGATCACTGCCTACGCACACCTTGCACCATGGATCGACTTCAATAGCTTGTGCGGCGGCGACTGGGTAGATGGCCTCTCGTTCCTTCTTGGAACCGTCTTCTATCTTCTTCATCAAGAGGTCCATCTTGCCGGAGAGTATGTTCACCTCACTGACGGTGTGCATACCTCTCTTCTTTGGCTGGAGATGTTTGTCACCCCATCCTTGGTTTATCTACATTTTCTCGATGAGGTCCTTGGCATTCCTTACTGTGTGTTGGAGGAACGTCCCTCCAGCGGCAGCATCAAGGTGACTATGGGTCATGCTAGTCAGCCCGTGGTAGAAACCTTGGATTAGGAGCCAGTCGTCTATCCCATGATGAGGACAGGCACGAACGTACTCCTAGAGACTCTCCCATGCTTCGGGAATCATCTCATCAGATTGTTGCTGGAAGCTTGAGATCTTTCCGCGAAGAGCATTGGTTTTGCCCGTCGGAAAAAACTTCTTGAGGAATGCGTTAGCACACCTCTCCCATGTAGTGGTTTCTTCTTTGTGGACGTAGAACCATTGCTTCGCCTTTCCCAATAACGAGAATGGGAAGAGGCAAAGGCGAATGGCGTCAGACGCCACTCCCTTAATGGTGAACGTGCCACATAACTCCATGAAGTGCTGGAGATGAGCATTGGCATCCTCATGGGGCTTTCCGCAAAATGGATTGGCCTACACCATGTGGATCAAGGCGGGCTTCAGCTCGAAGGTGGCATCCCCGAAGTTGACCTTGGGACCCTGAGCTACGTGGGTAGCTGACGGAGCCGAGAAGTCAGAGATCGCCTTCTGGGCCATAGCTTCCTTGAGTGGTGGTGTAGAGCCTCCTTCCTTGAACGGATTCTAGTTCGAGAGGAACCTCTGAGGGGGAACTTGACGACGTCTAGTCCTCCTCAACAGCTACTCGGGATCTTCGAGATAATTTCTGGGCAGTTGGAAACCACTCATACACTATCTGGCTTCACAAGAAAGGAAGACACAGACAGGGGTAAGCCCCTATGACTAATTGATAGCTAAGTTAACGAGAATCTCTGGATTCAATCTAATTAAAATTTCTTGGCTCAACTTTCCCCGGCAACGGCGCCAGAAATGCTTGTTGGTATTTCTTATGACTATTGGATAAATCCACAAGCGCACAGATTATACTGATGTAGCACTTCACCAAGGAGTATTCCGAGGTATCATAATTTATATTGTCCCAAAGGAAAGCCTTGCTAGAAATGATAATTGGATAGAGATCCTAGAGAGGACCTTAACTTAGTACCAACTAGTATAGAGGGATAAACGATATATGTGATAGGAAGGGGTTGATGAATAAAGAAGCTACAGTAAAAGATACTTAGAACGGACTTCAGAGACTAGCTAGGTGGGAGGACAACGAGAAGAGTGAAGGGACTCCTATGTACTTCTCTTTACTTCAATATACTTAGCTAAATAACTAGTCTAGACACTATAGTTTGTCTCCTCAATACAAGTATGCTAGGCGAGGGGATAGATCAGTAGGAGGACAAAACTCATACCGGACCACGCCCTCTTCTTACGGGGGGCTTACCTTTTAAGAACTTGCCTAAGAACACGTGGTGGAATACAAAGACTAGACAAGGTTGTCACCTCTTGCTAGCTACCACAAACAATCCGTGCAGCAAGCGATAACCAAGGATAAGATGATGTATAAGCACCACCCTTACACTCAACTTACTACTTTGACTACGATCTATAATCAAAGCACCCTATGACAGGCAATGACCGCATATGGGAAAGGTCACAAGGATCACAAACTATGGGTGTGAAGGTTATTAAAGAGCAAAAGCATATATCAAGACTATATCTAGTATATAAATGCTCAAAGTAAATACTAAGTAAAGTAATGAGAAAGATATATATTGAATAAGATAAAGTCTTACAAAGAAGGAAAGATACAAGAGCTATACCAGACTCTCTAGAAGACAACTCAGGAAATCCCGAGCACAGCTCGACTCAACTCTAACTCCCACAATAGACTAACTCCTAGAACAATCTAAGGAATAGAGCTTGTAGGGTTCTTCTTCATGTTTAGAGAGGGGGGTGTGACCCTCTATTTATAGTAGGAGGTGGAGTAGGGGCTACTCCGGCGCCACGTCAGCGATCCAGGGTCTTCCATCCTCCACCCTTGGATCCAACCGACTTACAAACCGACCAAGGCATGGATGGTGGTTGGGGGGGACCCAACCGAGCTAGGGGTGGATCAGCCAACCCGCCGTATGGCCAGTGGGCCCTCCTCTGTCCTCTTGGAGGTGGCTGCACTGGTCAGGGACCAAGTGGGGGCCTGGTGGGCCCAATGGTGGTTCGGTCGACCCCCCCCTCGGGGTGTCTGGCCCACCTCAGGCACCCTGGTGTTGGTCCCACTCGTCATAGGTGTTGGTTGTTGGTTCTGTGGTGGTTGTCACGTTTATCTCCTTGGTGTGGGCCCATGAATCCTTGTGTTTTGCTTGTGAGCCGTTGAGAGGAAACACAGAGTGATCCATTGGTTGGAAATCACTCTTGAGTGCCTCTCTTAGATCATGGCCGAGAGGGGAGCCAGGTGGGCCCACAGGGTGGTCAGCCGAACCCCTATGTGGGTCCCACTGGCTCTCATTTGCTTCATTTGTTCATTCCTGCATTCAAACACTCATGGACATGTGGAACTAGTTATTTGATAAATTATGATCATGATGTGTTTGTTTATCCTTGATCCTTGGATTGGTGGCAACATTTTGGCTATGTAAAAGATAGTCATAATTTGTGCCAACAGTACTCGTCCCACATTTTAACACATGTTTCCCACAATATGTTCATGTCTTCCATTAAGGGCTCCAAGAAAACATCCATGTCAACTCCAGGCTGTGTAGGTCCAGAGATAAGGATGGTTAGCATGAGATACTTTCGCTTCTGCATCAACCATGGCAGAAGGTTGTAGATGGTGAGGATCACCGGCCATGTGCTGTGCGTGCTGCTCCTCTCAGAAAATGGATTCATTCTGTCAGTACTCAGTGCAAACCTAACCTTTCTTTGTTCCTTTGCAAAGTCTTCGTGATTGTTATTGAAATCTATCCACTGCTTGCCATCGGCTGGGTGCCGAAGCTTCCTATCGTCTTTGATGTTCTCATTAGAAGTATGCCAGCTCATAAGTTTGGAATCCTCTGGGTTAGCAAACAAACACCTCAATCGATCGACCACAGGCAGGTACCATATCACCAAAGCAGGAATCTTTTTTAGCGCATAATAGTCTACTTCTTCTTTTTTTTATCGTGGGTTTTGAACTCTGTTGGGTCTTCTTTCGCTTCTTTCCTTTACACACCACTGAGGCAGCACAGTGTTCCTCTTTGTAGTCTTTATTCATTTTATACCTACTTGCATTACACTTTGGACAACTCTCCATGTCCTTATATTCGTCACCTCAATATAGGATATAGTGATTTCTACAAGCATGGATCTTCTCAACACCCATCGTGAGTGGACTGATTAGCTTCTTTGCATAGTACGTGTTAGGAGGCACTTTGTTTTCCTTAGGAAGCATGTCTGTGATAATACTCAAGAATGCATCAAAGCCAGCATCACAAATACCAAACCTAGCTTTGCATACCAACAACTTTAGCACTGAACGCAAGGTCGTGAACTCTTTGGTGAAACCCTTAGACTCATCGTACAAAGGCTCTTTTGCTGCCTTCATTAGGGCCTCCATACCTTTCTTGAAGAACATTGATGGATCTTCTGCATGACGACGCAACATTGTCTCCAGGAATTCTGCATCTTCCGCAGCCATATTATTTTGCATCACATCAGTTCCGACGCCTTCAATTCCTCCAGAGAAACCATGATCAGGACCATCGGTGACAGGTTGTTGTGTCTCATGTACTAACTGAAACCCACCATCAACAAACATATCTGGACCATCGGCGTCGATATTTGCACGGCTAACAGTTGTATAAGGCACAAAGCTCTCCTCTCCATGCTTTGTCCAAATCAAGTAATCCTTCATAAATCCACGACGGACAAGATGAGAAAGGATTTGTTGATGGTCATCCAATACAACAACATTTCTGCAGTCCATGCTTGGATAATGTATGTGCATCTTCTTTGTTCTCGAAGCATGGTTCTTAGCGACATCAATAAACTTATGAACCTCGGGTATGTATGTTGCATCTAGTCTTGATAACTTATACATCCAGAATGACCTCTCCATCGATCAATACCTGATTTTCAAAGGGGAGAGACGACAAATATTATGTAACCATCTTAATCAACCTGACTTGAAGAAAATAGATTAAAACTGACCTTTCTTAGCAATCTCCTTCCAAGAAATAAGGATGAAAACCTCCCCCCTTGTAAATGTGGCTCTCCAAAATCACCTCCTTCCAACAGTCCTCAAATCAAAATGCTCCCTTGTCTGTGTAAATGAAGGCTAGGGTTTAGGGTTTAGCTAGGGATTATTAGCTAGGGTCACTGAAAGGTCCTAGATGGCTAGAAGGGGGGTGAATAGCCTAATAAAAATTCTACAAATCACTAGAGCAAAGGTTAGATAACACTTAAGCGAAGCTTTTTGCTCTAGCTTTACTTGGGGTGCAAAGCCACCTATCCAATGCAATTCTAGTTAACTAAGTGCTTGACAATCAATAGCAAGAACCTAAAGCACTTAGCACAAGCTAGCAAGAACAACTACTAAAGAAGCTAACAAGCAAGCTAACTAGACAAGATATGAAAGAGTAGCTACAAGAGAGGAGGTGATTGCTATACCGATGCCTTGTGATGTATGGATGTCAATAGGATGAACCAATCAAAATATGAACACCAAAGAGTAGCCGGGAGACAAGATGACAATTGATTTTTGTCCCGAGCTTCACTTGGTTGCCACCAAGCTAGTCCCCGTTGTGTCGACTACTCAAGTGGTGATTCGGTGGCTAATAGGCAATGACAAGCCTAGCCCACTAACTCAGACGCCACAAGAATCCACCCAAATGAGAGTAACTCAATGACACGAGCAATCCACTAGAGTCACCTTTTGGCTCTCCGCCGAGGTGGGTACAAGCCCTCTCACAATCACCGAAGTCGGCCGCAAACAATCACCAATTGCGCCGAAGCTTCTCCACAATCGCCAAACCATCTAGGTGTTGGCAAACACCAAGAATAACAAAAAATCACGCGGCGATGACGATGACCAAGTGCCACTAAGATGCAATGCAATGATCAATGCACTTGGATCACTCAAACTCTCACAAATATGCAACAAGAGTGAAGAGAGTGAGTTGGGGGCTATCTCAAGCAAGCACAAGTATGTCAAATTGAATGGGAGGTGCAAGAGAGAGCCCTAGGAGCCGGCCAAACCATATTTATAGTCATTCACCAAAGACTAGCCGTTTTGCCCCTCTTCCTTGCTTTCCTGCGTCAATCCGGACATAGTCTTCATGGGGGGTCCGGACCAATGCGCATGCGTCCAGACCCCCTTGCAGTTTGAATTCGCCCGTTGGTGCCCTTCTCTGTCCCTGCTGCGCATCTCCGGACGCAGTAAACAGTAGAGTCCGGACTCGCTTTTCCTTGCGTCCGGACCCAACTCAGAGAGCATCCAGAGAGCTCCTGAGCTCCGGACCCACATCCGATCGCTTGCGTCCGGACACACTTCAGCGTCCGGATAAATACATCCAGAGGAGTCCAGAGAGCGCCGAGCTCCGGACCAGCGACCGGAGTCAGCGTCCGGACCCTCTTTGGCGTCCGGACCTCCTGTCCAGAGAGGCCGAGGGCTAGGGTCTGCTTCCGGACGCATGTCCATTGGTCCGGACTACCACACACTTGCGTCCGGACCCTGTGTCTGGAGCCCTTATGGGTTCCAAACTGAGCCTCCTCTTCTTCTCCATGCTTCCATGTGCTAACACCAAGTGTTCCAACCACTTAAGCTCTGTGTTAGTCTTTTACAATATAGTTCATGGATTTATTTTAGTTGTGTCACTTAGGTTCATTTTATGTGAATGCAATGCAAACCTAGTGGCCTTGGGTCCATTTTTGTTTTTCTCTTTCTTCTTTTCCTTAGTCCATGGAGTACTTGATTCATCATGATCATCCATCTAGCTCCATGTACCAAGATGAACCACCCTATCTTGATCATACACTTAGTTCAAGGGTTAGTCCATAGGTTTCATCAATTAACCAAAACCAAACAAGGTCTTTCAATCTCCCCCTTTTTTGTAATTGATGACAACCTTTCTCAAATAAATATATATGATGAAAATTTTTACTTTGGTAGTATTAGCTCTCCCTACATGTGATATATGAGTTTGGTTCATTTTGATCACATATGCATGAATAAGAATTGTGGGAGAGTAAATGCTACCAAATGATGCTAAGGTGTGTAGGATGGACCTTTGAAGCATGATACCAATCGAAGTGCAATATAAACCATCCTTAGCACCATAAATGCCTAGAAACCACTTGACAAACAACTTGGAAACACTTTGAGAGAACTAGATACCACTTAAAGATGTAACAATCTAAGCATGCTAGTTCTTCAAACACCATATCAATTTAGGTTCTAGCATTCACCACACAAGCATATTATGAATGTAAGAACATATGCAAGCAAGCACACTTATGAATGCACAAAGATATGCAACAACTTTATTCATAGGCTTGCTCCCCCTACTTGTGTGCTTTCATTTTCACAATTTTCAAAAATGTTTTTCTTTGTTGTACTACTTACTTCTCCCCTTTGTCATCTATTATCATAAAATATGTGCTCAAAGGTTTGATTATTGGAAAGAAGTGTTAGTTGTGGTTCAATCTAGATTACTTGCCCCAAGCTATTTAACTCGGTTTAAACCATGGACAAGATTGTTCACACATCCTAGAATGGTTATCTTGCCCATGTTGAGCTAAACATTTGAAGGTCATGATCTATATCAAGCTCTAGGATTGCAAGCCCACAAATATGTCATATGCTACCACTAGATCAAAACCGCCTGTGGTGTGTTTTCGTTGGCAACCAGCAAAAACGACTTTTCTACTAGTGGTCGTCATCGTCGCTGGGCCATGGATCCGACGAATCCATGACTGTCGTCGTCGCTGCCGCCGTTGCAGCAGCCGCCGCATCCGCCATGGTAGCGGCCTGGTGGGCACCAGATCAGAGGAGGGGGTGGGTGCATGAGAGAGAGTGAGGAGGGAGTGGAAGGGGGCAGGTGGAAATGACGAGGGTGGAGGCGTGCGGTGGGTTTGAGGGGTACGCGCGGGCCACCGCCCCGGCCAGCCCCCTTGTGGTCTGACACGCGTTCGACGCGTGTCGAACGTCCGCCTCATAGCATTATCGTTTTTTAATGTTAACGCTCCTATAACATAGTATAGTTTCGAGCCAACCCTTTGGGCTTTATTTGTCCAATCTACGTGAATTAGACTAGAATTGGATAAAAAAGTAGACATGCATATATAGTAATTTCGCTTTTTCCGTCATGTCTACAAGCGACCAAATGAATGAAGCTTGTTGATTTAATATACTCTAATAATATGATGACAATTCTAATAAGTAATAAGTTTATAAGTGTAATGCATAAACAACATTTTTATGAAAATAAGGTATACATGTTATCTGAATTTAAAATTTTCTTCTAATATTTACTGTTGTGAAGTCCTTGATGATAGCCTCAATATCAATTTCATCTAATAATTTCTTCTCGATTCATAAAGTTGCCAAGCTATTTAATCTTTGTTGGGACAATACAAACTTAGAATAATTCTTTAATAATTTCAACTTTGAAAAGATTCTTTCAGCTGAGGCCACAGTCACAATCATAGTGAATAGGATCCGATAAGCAATAGAAATATTAAGATAACAATTCACTTCTATAACAAACTGAAAAATCTCCATTGTAGACATTGGTTTATCTGGCAAAGTAAACTGCATAACAACTACAGTAATGGATTCCTAAATTATCCCAAATCTAAAGAAATAAAGAATAAAGATTGAGGGCACGAGTAAATATTAATTAGAGCTCGTTTGTTACCTCTGTATACAGCCGATCAACCACACAAGACGGCAGCTGCTTGCACTCGCGCTGGTCGTAGTTCGCAAATCGCGAAAATATAATCATGAAGGCGCACGGGAGTCGCTCAGAACAAGGTTAATAATACATATGACACGATGGCTCTAAGGAGCTTACAGTCTACCTCTCAATACGCTCGTGTAATGGTTAACTCTTCAATTTTAATACATTAATACATGGCCTACTCATCTCTTTCTCACAGGGTGTCTTGGTTCTTATTATATCTAAAATGACTGTAAACTTACAACCCACTCTTCTCTTTCCTATTCTCTCTCCACCACCTCACCATTCAACCATCTTACAGTAAGCTATTATACTTGCTCTCACTGCGTACTCGCGTCGGAACTCTGGAAGCCTGGAACGGAGTCCCAGCGGCGCGGTGGAAGCCGAAAGGGTGAAAGGATCAAGATGTCCAAGGGGGATGAATTGGGCTCTTTTAAATTTCTAAGCAAGAATTAAAACCTATCAAGAGTCAATTAACCTCCTAGTGCTTTTCCAAGTGTGTCCTAGCTACACAAGCAAGACATGACAATGAAAGCGGTAAAGCCCTATGCAAATCTACTCAAGCAACACAAAAGTAATGTGAAAAATAATGCTTGAATGTAATTGTAATAGGTAAGGAGAAGGATGTAGGAAATTGACACGACGACGTTTTGCCGAGGTATCGAGGAGTCGACACTCCCCCCTAGTCCTCGTTGGAGCACAACGCACGGTATCGAGCCCTTAGTCCGCGCAAGGACTAAGTGCTCTCTACGGGCTGATTCTTCGTCACCCCGGCTCGGTGAATCGCCCACAACTGATCACAATCAAGCTTGGGTCATCCACAAGGAACTCCACCGGATGATCACCAAACAAACCTCCGCAAAGCCGTCTAGGTGATGTCGATCACCAAGAGTAACAAGCACTAACTCTCACTACCAAAGCTAGTCTGGTGATTGAATGGATGCACACTTGCTATCTCTAAGCAACTAGTGAGGATCAACACATGGATTTGCAAATCACTCTCTCACTAGGTCTCTTGCACTCCCTTGCACTCTCAAGGATTTCTTCAGCTATCCAAATGAGCAAGAGTGAGGCCAAGGAGCTGGAGGAAGAGTATATATACCCCCAACCAAATCCCTAGCCGTTAGAGGAAAATTCCTCTTTCCTGCGTCACTCTGGACGCTGCTTCAAGGTGGGGTCCGGACCAATGCGCATGCGTCCGGACCCCCTTGATTCACTGTTCTCAGCACAGAAACACACGCCGCACGGACGCTAAATGCAGTCCGGACGCGTGACTCCGGACAGCGTCCGAATCGAAACTCACTCTTTGGAACTTTCTGTATGAGGTCCAGACGGAACCTGCAGTCCGGACTCCACACTCCGGACAGCATCCGGATCAATTTCTGCTCTCGGGAGCTCTCTGTATAGGGTCCGGACGATATCGCGTGTCCGGACCCTCTACTGTTCATACCGCCCGGACTCACTGCCCCAGCAGAGCAAACCCTAGGGTCCGGATGCACAATCAATGGTCCGGACCCAGGGAAATGCTAGTGTCTGGACCCCCTTTTAAAGCCAAACCAACACACTTTCAACATGGAAGTTGCTCTACATGATCCAAGGATTATTTCTAAAGCTGCCTAGTGTTAGTTTTCACAAGTGTGCACCACACCTAATCACTTTGCCTTTCCTAGGTCAAGCTACTAGTTAGTACCCCTTAATAGTACGGCCAAAGGAAAATTAAAGATGTTAAACTACAATAAGTGTCTCTCAACTCCAATGACAATTAGATCTAGTCTAAGCTTCGACCTTGTCGTCAATCCTTTGAAAACCAAAACGATTTCATTAAGGGACACGAATACCATTGATAGCCCAATCAACCATCCATTACCATGACCTAACTTTCTTATTATCTCTGCAAAACACATGTTAGTCATAGTAATCTTGCATTGTCGTTAATCACCGAAACACTAGGGGCCTAGATGCTTTCAAAGGGCACGGCCGCACGGGAGTTGCGGGCGCAAAAGGAAAAAACGACACAACATCCTAATATGTTGTCTGGTCTTTTCTTCTTAAATCTGAATACAATACCTACTTATGCCTTGTTTAGATGACTTCAAAATTTCAAAACTTTACAAGATCCTCCATCACATCAAATCTTTGGACGCATGTATGAAATATTAAATATAGGTAAAAAAGTAATTACACAATTTGTGTGTAATTTGTGAGACGAATCTTTTGAGCCTAGTTACTTTTTTTGTCCTTTTGAGCCTAGTTAGGACAAAAAAAGTAACTAGGCTCAAAAGATTCGTCTCATAAATAATTGTCAAATATAAACGAAAGTGCAACGGTGTTGAAATTCCAAAAAAAAAAATTGCATCTAAATAAGCCCTTAGTACGTATTGGGGTTAGGGCACTAACCTCAAGGGCCCAGTTCGGTAGCCCAGCCCGACCTCACAGTTTTTACGTTCTTTGGTGGTGCATTTGCACCCAGTTCGGTCGCTGGGTTTGTGGTTCCACTAGCAGTCCGACACCCTCCACGTCACCGACGCATACATGGGGGCATGGAGATGATGCAGGGCAGCGGGGAGGCGACGGTGCTCGTAATAGACTAACAGAGGCCAATAGGACAACCTCCATGTTTGCTGCAACGATGCCCAGGGTGTGGTCACCCCCGACCTACCAGCGGCGGAAGGTAACAGGAGGAGACCTGCCCACTTACAAGTGGGGTCCACTTGTCAATCGTTCACGTCAGCATCAAAGTCAGTCCCCCACATCAACACCACTATGCAAAACCACCATAGAATCATTTGAATGGTTTTGCAATGGTGAGGTGGTTAAATATCTGGTTTGAAAAGTTAGGGATCAAGTAGTTGAGTTGTAATAGAGGAGTTTTTTCTTGGCCTATATAAGGAAATGTTGAGTCTCTTTGTAAGCTAAGTTAATACATTAGATGTAAGGGTTGTTAGGTCCGTAAGTTGTAACTAGAGGCCTGTTTGAAGATTTAGTCGCACTTCTACACGCAAACAAATTGTAAATTGATTTTATCCTATGGCTATACAAACAAATTATACTAGTGGGTAACCCCGTGCTTCGCACGGGCAAGCCGACCACAAAGCTGATAGTATGTACCGCATCTAACAAATTTAGGTGTGGTAGCAAAGGCAGGCTATACCAGGCAAGTGTGATTGGAACATGGTATTCAGTTGTCTGTTTCTCTCGCATAAATTGTGTAAATCAAGTAATGCTTGAAGAATACAACATATAAAAATAGAGAAATGAAATGAAATAAGGGTTCACATAGGCAAGTAATGTTTCTCTCGCCGCTTTATGGTAGCACTACCCCCTACTCCAAAAACCGCTTCACGATCTGGGATGAGATACCACGCGGGTCCCACTCATAACAGAGAATTGATGGCTCGGGGCAAGGATGGGATGAGCACGCCCCCAGGCCCCAACTGGCCAAGTGGCATTGTGTTGTGCCGGCAGAGAATTGATGAGTCACATTATTAAAGGCAGGAGCAAGTTCAGTTCAGGTGAGTAGTAGTATAGGCTGTCCACATGTGTTGATTTCTGTTTTTTTGTGTCCCTGTCCCATGAAATTCAAATAAATTGACCATGACGATGTCCAGTTTGAAACTCGTTGTCATTACTACTACTGTGTACTAGTACATGTGTGTGTATACGCTAATACGCACCCAACTTCGTGTTACAACAAACATGTGCGACTCTTGTGATTACATACTAAAAAGACTAAAAGGAAGACAATGCTTTGGTGATATAATTTTTTTGTCGTCGAGGGTGTCGGCCGTGCGACCTGTGGACAAAAGGAAAGAAAACGTAACAGAAGGAAAAAAAACGGGACAGAAGAAAAGAAAACTCGACAGAAGGAAAGAAAATGGGACACAAAGAATAGGCCGTCGCACGGCACAAATCACGGACGTGAAAAAAAGGAAACAAAAAGAATTGCCTCACACCAACTATGCATTCTATCTTGACTTATTTAAAAGAGGAACACAATATGATCTTTATAAAAGAAAAAGGAAAAAAATGGAGGACTAGGGGGGTCGGCCGACCACCCTAGGTGCCCCACGGTCATCCTTCTTTCTTCCTCAGCATCCTTTGTCCAAGCATCTCATGATTTGAGTAGTGAGACTTTCAAAAATTAGATTCTTCTTTAGGGGACATCTCTTTTGTCTTGTCATGCTTTAACGTACATCAATCACTTTTGTTTAAAGCATGACACATTCTTGTCCCCCACTACTCCTTGTCCAAAGTGGGGAATCATGACACCTATCACTTTCACTTTGCCATGCTTTAAAAAATAAAACACATCAATCACCTTTGATCAAAGCATAGCATACCTTTGTCCCCCACTACTCTTTGTTTAAAGAGGAGAATCTTAAGCACTTTAGCTCAGATTTTGATCACATCACATGACATCTTTTACCTTTCACCAAGCACTAGAAAAAGCATGAGTGGGATCCCCACTTTAGGGGGTCGGCCGACCACCTTTGGTCACCTCCTCCTATCTCTTTTGCTAGCGTCCGACAATTATAGCAGCTCTTATCTTGTCATATCATGTCTCACAACAACTTAGACTTAGTTACAGCAAATATTGCCGCGAGATGCGTCACGTTCAAGCAGCAGTATATGAATTATTATTTATAGAATTATGCCGAGAAAGATGGTTTTGTTACAATCTATCTATATACTGGAGATTACACGTGAGGGAAATATTTGGCCAAGCTATTTAAGGAAATCTACATGTCTCGGATGGAAATATGAAGCTTTGTGATTGGTCGTGCTTGGATCCATGTAAAGAAGGAAAGGAATACATGTGATTTGGTCTTGGACAAGCAAGATAAAAGACAAGATGATTACGTACGACCAGATAAATTAAGGAATATTATATTCTATTTTGCTTAGCAAGCAAGGATACGTACGGACTCCATAAAATCAGAATCCGTGTATCTTAATATTTGGAAAGTCCCTTCGCGACTCTTATCAGCCTACGGGTATAAATATAAACCCCCGGCCATTGTAAAAAATCATCTCTCAGATCAATACAACCGGCCCCGTGCCAACTTCGAGTCATTTTTGTCGTGTCGTCGAGTTCTTCGAGAGGAATCATCAATCCGTCGACCTCCGTAAGTCTTGGCAACCTTGTTATCATGTCTAGTATCATGCGGTGGATTTAGATATTGATGCAAGTAGTCTTGTTTATTATCAATGATCGTGCGGCAGATCTTTGCTTGATAATCAAGAAGTCTTCACTTATGTTGCGCGTGCAAGTAGATGCCGTGCGGCGGGTATTTGCTTGATATGCTTAGCTTAAGCAAGATAGTTATCGGCTCTATCAGATTTGGCAAGATCTAATAGATTCATTAAGTTATCGTGTTGCATGTTTTATGTAATCTTTATATATTTGTAACACCCCTTTTTGCCCAATTTAGATTGATACGGTTCGGCTTTCTTCATCTTGTAGATTCATCTATTGTGTAACAGTTATTGCTTTCATGTTGTTTCTACAAACAGATCTATTATTCATGATAGCCGAATTAGTTTAAATCTAGATTGTTACGTGTTGCGGGTTCATGCATGTCATCCATGTTTAAGCTTCGATAATGCTAGGTATCGTGCGGCAGATGCAGGCTTTAGATTAGTTTAATCATGTTTGCTTACGTGTTTCCTTCATCATGGACCCCAATTTGGCTAAATTGCCGAGCTTGGTTATACTTTAATTTATACTCAATTGTGATTCGTTCGCATGTTGTTTCCCCATGCATGCATATTCGGCAAATCAATCCTTCGCGTTCTACGTACTCGTTTTAGCCGAATCACCTATAAGATCTGTTGGCAGACAGCTTTCATAGCTGTATGTCGTTGTAAGTGGCTTCAGGGCCGTACATATGGAACTTTCTGGTATCACCTGACATGTTCTAGTTTGTATCTAATGATTTTCATCACTTGTTAGTTTCAGGTCAAACTGACTGGCACAATTTCGGATTCAAAACACCCGAGCACCCGATTAAAGCTAAGCTTTCCGGCTTGTTGTGTGTGAGACGCAGCACGTCACATTTTGCGTCAACAGCAACCCACAAAGTTTGAGGTTCATGATGGTTTCTTTTAAGCCAAATAATCCATACTTAAAGAAGTACCAAGTTGTAAACTAAGTTCTAGAGAAACACTTAGCAGAGCAACTATTCATCATTTCCATAGGAGATACTAATTTTCATGGAACATGTGAGAGTGGAGTAAGAGAAAGTCTTTTTATTTTATTTTATCATATGCAGATTTTTAAATGCAAAGATAAGATAAGAAAGAGAATGCATAAATGTAAATGCTAAAATTAAAAACTTATCTTAGTGGGGGAGAGAATCTCCCTCAAGCTTGTCTTTGCTTAATGGTGCGGCGGATGTGGATGTTGTTGCCACCAAAAGTCTCAATACCGTTGTTGTTCTTCTTGTATTGCTTGAATGTTCTCGGCGGTTTGCTGGACGATGCGTGTTGTTTCATCGTGCTCAACACGCAACTCACCCAGGGTGTTGGTGAGGTGATCGAATTCTTGCCGCAGCCCACGATGCTCCCTGTCTCGTGTGGACGAGAAGGATGCTCGTGCTCATTGCGGCCGTGGTGGTCGAGGAGGCATGCCACTTGAAGTGTGCATGGGATCTGAAGATGCATCGTCTTCTTCCTCACCAATAGCTCCTCGAGAAGGACCACCTTGCTCAAGATGAACAAAGTGTAGCCCCTCCTGAGCTCTCCTATTTGAGCCTGCAAAATCTCTTTTCCCAATTCCTTAATCTAAATCAAGGGTTAGCTTGAGGGTCCTATACAATTGAAGTTGCCTATTTGGAAGAGGCACCTCAATTGTATGGCCACTGTAAACCATTTTAAGATTACCGCTGGCATTTTTTTTTATTTGAACATGAGCAAGATATTGTTCTGAGATCATTGCTAAAGGAGCAGAGATGTAAACAAAGGGGGTTGTGCCATCGAGCAGGTTCATGGATTCAACAAGACGAGTAATTAAAGATGTGAATTGGATAGATACATTACTCTCAATTGAACTTTGCCAAAATTCCACTAAACACTTCACAGGAGAGATTCACATTTTATTGATCATGGCATAAAGTAGTTTTAGTTCCATGTCACTTATCAAGTTAACATTACTTCCAGAAAACAAAGTCATTTTCATCCAAAGAAGCATGAAACGAAGAGTTGGGTTGTGAATTTCCTTAGGTTTAGGACTTGAACAATCTTTTAGAGTAGATATAGAGAACCAAAATTTCCTTTTGTTGAAACTACGCATGGCAAGGTCCAAGTCTATCACACATGCATTTTCAAAACCAAGAGCAGCACTTAGATGACTCCAAGTTAAAATATGACTTTGATTAAACATGTGAAAAGATATTCCAGTATTAGAGATTTGGAGAGAGCTTAGAAATTCTGCGGTGAGCAACTCAACTCCAAACTCTTCTATTTGCCAAAAGCTAGACCAACCAATAGAGGTAAAGATAGTTTCGAATTCGGTGGTCATACCTGCGTTGGAGAGAAGACTTGGATCCAAAATCCATGTGTGCTCAAAAGATCAATCCTAAAGAGAAAGGTACCTCTGATACTCTAGTTGGTTGAACCAGAGTCCGCTTTGCTGATCATAGGTTGTCATCGGGGGTACCAATAATGCCTCGACATGTGGTACCTCTGTTGGTACTTCCTCCTCCTGAGGGTGTTCTTCGGTTTGGAGGTTCTCCCATGTGTATCGGGCCAAACCTCCCCTTGTTCTTCTTTGGGAAGTATCCTCGGATTGGTGGGAGCGTCGGGATGAGCTCCCACTCATAGCTTGCTTCATCTTCTTGAATGCAGATGTCAATGGATTCTTCATCTTCTAGAGAGGACGAGGGACACAAGAGCAAGACTAGAAAGGGGTATGTGTATGTGGAGTGGATTTCTAGTTTGCCTTGTGGGGAGAAGTTTGAGCTAAGAGAAGCTTGATGAAGATAAGAGATCTTCTTGTGGACTAGTGAGAGCAACACTACTTCTCTTTGAGAGCTAAGAACTTCTCTTGAATGTAGAGAGAGGAGAGAGCAAGGCAAGGAGATGCTTGATCTAGAACTGAATTCTTGTTGAGGTGTGAGAGAATGAGCTCTCCTTGCATGGGGTTTTATAGGGGAAGGAAGTGGCACCAAGGGGGTGCCATGGAGTGGTCGGCCGACCACCCCTTGGGCATGCCCTTGGGTGCCATGATCATATGTCTAGTGGATGCCTTACACAAAGCAAAAGAGAGAGAAGGAGGTGACACAAAGTGGTCGGCCATCCCTTAAAAGTAGAGATTCCACTCATGCTTTTTCTAGTGCTTGGTGAAAGGTGAAAGATGTGATATGATGTGATCAAAAGCTGAGCTAAAGTAGTAAAGATTTTCCTCTTTAAACAAAGAGTAGTGGGGGACAAATGTATGTCATGCTTTGATGGAATGTGATTGATGTGTTTTCTTTTTCAAAGCATGACAAAGTGGAAGTTGGTTCCCTACGTTGGACAAAAGAGATGTCTCCCAAAGCAAGAATTTCATTTTTGAAAATCCCACATCCCAAATCATGAGATGTTTGGACAAAGGATGGTGGGGGAGAAAGATGGATGAACATTTGGGTCATAGGGTGGTCGGCCGACCACCCTAGTCCTCCATTTTTTTCCTTTTTCTTTTATAAAGATCCCTACATGATCCTTAATTAACCAAGCCAAAATAGGATGCATAGGGTGGTCGGCCGACCACCCTATTGGCCCTACTTTTTTCAACTTTTTAATGCTAATCTAATTCTCAAGTTTTATTTAATCTAACTTTAGTTTTTCTAAATTTTAAATATGAAAACAATTAAAGGTTTGAACTAAATTTAAGAAGGGAAATAAAAGATAACTACTGATTTACCTTTCGGCAAAGACTCCTTGATTTTAAGTCCTCGGAGTGGGACTCTCCTTTTTGTTCATTCCTCGGGTGCACTAGATGACTCCGGAGGCGGAGACCATGATGTGTGCACCTCTTTTGTTTTCCAAACCTACCTTGGATTGGCGGGTTCATCCTTCTTGAGTTCTTCGATCTTGATCTCTGGATATTGCTTCTTTTTTTTTAGTGGAGCTGGAACTCTTCTTCTTGGTGGTTGTGCTTTGGCCTGTTTATTAAGTTTATAACCATTGAAAGCACATTTTACCTTATGACTTGGGAATTGGAAGTGGATTTGGCCCGATCCCACGTAGATGACCGCGTTGGTGGTGTTGAGGAAGGGCCTTCCCAAAATGACAGGGACTTCCGTGTTATCTCCCATGTCTAGGATGATGAAGTCGGTGGGGATGTATTCGTCTTAGATGTTCACCAAGATATCCCTTGCGAGTCCCTCGGGAAACTGTATTGTTTGATCTGCAATCTGCAAGCGAACACATGTGGGGACCAAAGGTCCTCCTAACAGATTATCATACGTTACCTTGAATATGATATTGACGCCTGATCCAAGATCACAGAAGGCGGTGTGGAACGTCTGTTGTCCAATTGAGCACTTGATCCTCGGGAGGCCTGGATCTTCCTTCTTCATGATGAAGGGAGGATCGAGGAGATAACCCCAATAGGAGCGAAGTGGAGGCTTACCGAACCTTGTGTTGACCATATTTACATGCTCAATTGAATCCTCTGGTTTCCCAGGAATGTTACCTTGTTCCATGGGTGGCATAGCTGCTGCTAATTGAGCTAATTGGGTTTCTAGAATTTTATTAAAGCTCAATTGATTTTTCATGGCAGTTGTAAAGCTATCCATTTTTTCACCAAAGCTTTCAAGAACTTTATCAGTGGCAAACATTTTTCTATTTATACCATCATTAATCTTAGATTGACCAAGAAGAAGATCTTTTAATGAAGGCTGATTATTGTAAGAATTGTAATTATTGTAATTACCATTACCTCAATTACCTTGGTAGAAGGGGCGTGAGTTCCAGCTTCCTTGTTGTTATGGTCAATACCCATTGTTGTTGTTGTTGTTGTTGTTGTTGTTGTTGTTGTTGTTACTGTGGTTGTTGTTGCTGATGAAGTTCATGTCCTCCTTCGAAGTTTCGGGGCAATTGTTGCCCGAGTGATCATTTCCTCCGCACACCTCGCACCATGGATCGGCTTCAATAGCTTGTGCGGCGACGACTGGGTAGATGGCCTCTCGTTCCTTCTTGGAACCTTCTTCTATCTTCTTCATTAGGAGGTCCATCTTGGTGGAGAGCATGTCCACCTCATTAACGGTGTGCATACCTCTCCTCTTTGCCTGGAGACGTTCGTCACCCCATCCTTGGTTGATTACCATTTTCTCGATGAGGTCCTTGGCATTCCTCACTGTGTGTTGGAGAAATGCCCCTCCAGCGACAGCGTCAATGTGACTACGGGCCATGCTAGTCAGCCCGTGGTAGAAACCTTGGATCAGGAGCCAGTCGTCTATCCCATGATGAGGACAAGCACGAACGTACTCCTGGAGACGTTCCCATGCTTCGGGAATTGTCTCGTCAGATTGTTGTTGGAAGCTTGAGATCTTCCCGTGAAGAGCTTTGGTTTTGCCCGTCGGGAAGAACTTTTTGAGGAATGCGTTAGCACACCTCTCCCATGTAGTGGCTTCTTCTTTGTGGGCGTAGAACCATTGCTTCGCCTTTCCCAATAGCGAGAATGGGAAAAGACGAAGGCGAATGGCGTCAGACGCCACTCCCTTGATGGTGAACGTGCCACATAACTCCATGAAGTGCTGGAGATGAGCATTGGCATCCTCATGGGGCTTTCCGCAAAATGGGTTGGCCTGCACCATGTGGATCAAGGCGGGCTTCAGCTCGAAGGTGGCATCTCCGAAGTTGACCTTGGGACACTGAGCTACGTGGGTAGCTGATGGAGCCGAGAAGTCAGAGATTGCCTTCTGGGCCATAGCTTTCTTAAGTGGTGGTGTAGAGCCTCCTTCCTTGAACGGATCCTGGTTCGAGATGAACCTCTGAGGGAGAACTTGACGATGTCTAGTCCTCCTCAACAGCTGCTCGGGATCTTCAAGATAGTTTCCCGGAAGTTGGAAACCGCTCATACATTGTCTGGCTTCACAGGAAAGGAAGACACAGATAGGGGTAAGCCCCTATGACTAATTGACAACTAAGTTAACGAGAATCTCTGGATTCAATCTAATTAAAATTTCTTGGCTAAGCTTTCCCTGACAACGGTGCCAGAAATGCTTGTTGGTATTTCTTGTGACTATTTGATAAATCCGCAAGCGCACAGATTATACCGTTGTAGCACTTCACCAAGGAGTATTCCGAGGTATCGTAATTTATATTATCCCAAGGGAAAGTTGGCTAGAAATGATAATTGGATAGAGATCCTAGAGAGCACCTCAACTATAGGTATAGGAGGGTAAATGATAAATGTGATAGGAAGGGGTTGATGAATGAAGAAGCTACGATAAAGGATACTTAGAACGGACCTCAGAGACTAGCTAGGTGGGAGGACAATGAGAAGAGAACAAGGACTCCTATGTACTTCACTCTACTTCAATATACTTAGCTAATTAACTAGTCTAGACACTATAGTTTCTCTCATCAATACAAGTATGCTAGGCGATGGGATAGATCAGTAGGAGGACAAAACTCCTACCAGACCGCGCCCTCTTCTTACGGGGGCCTTACCTTTTAAGAACTTGCCTAAGAACACGTGGTGGAATACAATGACTAGACAAGGTTGTCACCTCTTGCTAGCTACTACAAACAATCCGTGCAGCAAGCGGTAACCAAGGATAAGATGATGTATAAGCACCACTCTTACACACAACTTACTACTTTGACTATGATCTATAATCAAAGCAGCCTATGATAGGCAATGATCGCATACGGGAAAGGCACAAGGATCACAGACTATGGATGTAAAGGCTATTAAAAAGCAAAAGCATATAACAAGACTATATCTAGTATAGTAATGCTCAAAGTAAATACTGAGTAAAGTAGTGAGAAAGATATATATATTGAATAAGATAAAGTCTTACAAAGAAGGAAAGATACAAGAGCTATACTAGACTTTCTAGAAGACAACTCCGGAAATCCCGAGCGCAGCTCGACTCAACTCTAACTCCCACTCTAGACTAACTCCTAGAACAATCTAAGGAATAGAGCTTGTAGGCTTCTTCTTCATGATTAGAGAGGGGGGTGTGACCCTCTATTTATAGTAGGAGGTGGAGTAGGGGCTACTCC